>WUAW01000059.1:2354-18643 GCA_017165845.1 Thaumetopoea pityocampa | reverse complement strand
TATTAATATTTTTACTATATAAATTAATATTTAGATCGTATTTGTGTGTGCGTTTATGTGTATATTTATTATTAATTGTTTAATTAATGTTTGAAATTCTAAGTGGAATAATAAATATTGTTCTTCACACTATTTAGTGTTATAAATCGATAAATTCATAGATAATGACCTAATACTAAAGCCCTGCGACACGCCCGGACACATGGCGCTGAGAACTTGTCGCCACGAACCGCGACGTGCTGACAGCGCTTGGGTGCGCGGGACGCGCACATACGGGGCAAGACGCCAGTGTGCCGGCGCGGGCGCAGATTTGTATAAGGCTTTGTGATCAGCCCCACCGAACGCTTTAAATAGCTCTTTATAAATAACTTGAATTTCATTCTTACATACATACATACACTCACGCCCTTTTCCCTAGCTCTCCGGCGGGGAATGGAACCCCGGTCTCCCGCGTTACAGGCGGGCATACTGACCACTATACTACCGAAGAATTGGGGTAGGCAGAGATCACTTGTTTCCACTTGCTACGTGCAAGGTGGCTATCCGTAGCCCACTTTTCGCCCCCGCGGGAAACGAGACGTATCAGGTGGCGAACCACGACGCTGCCATTTTAAGGTTCAAAAGCGTTAAAATGCCTTATTGCGTTCCCACGAAAAGGAAGGAAAGGAAAGAGGTTGAGGTAGGAAAGGTATATTGAGCATTCATTTCATTCTTATTTTCAAAAAAATTCGGCTCTGGGCGCATTTACAACTTATACAGTTGGCTAACCCCGAATACATCGTTTGAGGCCGATAGGTCGTTTATTAGATGCCAGGGTACACCCTAGTGTCGGAGTACACTCCGACATCCGCATGAGCGGTTGTTTCAAAGGCCCAAAACTATCACCTATCGCGAATTGTATCTGGAAACGTGAAAACATTCAATTGTCACGCCCTTCTTAACAATTTGTTACATTTGTCCCAATACTGGGAAATGGAAAAAACAAATGACACAAAGCCTAATCTCACAATAGAAGAGAGTGCTTCAAAGAGTTATACCAGTCGACTACAAGATAATTAGAGTGGAAGATACGAAGTCACGATCCCCATGAAACTGACCTTTGAACAAAGCTTAGATTTATTTTACGCGAAGGCGATAGCGCAATTTTACAGCTTAGGGAATAAATTTAAGTAAAATGACAGATAAGAGAAAATTAATACCAGAATACGAACAACTAACTAAACGTCAGTTCTTCGAGAAAGAGGTCAGTCGCCGAATCCAACTCGGCTGGGCAGCGTTCCAGAAATTACGTGACATCCTCTCGTCAAATATACGGCAATGCCTTAAGACCAGGGCATTCAATCAGTGCGTATTGCCAGTGATGACCTATGGATCTGAAACATGGCCACTGACTATGGGTCTCATAAGAAAGCTCAAGGTCACGCAGCGAGCAATAGAGAGAGGTATGCTCGGAGTTCCCCTGCGAGATAAAATACATAATGAGATAATCCGCAGGAGAACTAAAGTCGCCGACGTAGCTCAAAGGAATGCAAAACTGAAGTGGCAGTGGTCGGGACATATAGCTCGCAGAACCGATGGACTTTGGGTCTTGGAGTGGCGACCCCGAACCGGAAAGCGTAATGCGAGTAGACCCCCGACTAGGTGGACCGATGACCCGATGAAGGTCGCGGGCAATCAGTGGATGCAGGCGGCTTATAGCTGCTCATTGTGACAATCATTAAAGGAGGCCTATGTCCAGCAGTGGACGTCGTGTGCTGATATGATGATGATGATGAACTAAACGTGTCGACAGTATCAATGAGGTATCATACCACTTAACCGATAGGGTAAGTATTCATCACGATTCATCGACTAAAAAATTACTAAATACATAAAAAATACTAAATATTAATTAGGATGGTTTGCGCCTCTTACAATCAAAGCAAACACCTATTTCTACAGGCATGGTCAGAAGAGACATATTAATGGGACGGAGATTTGTTACGCGAAAAAAAGGAGCAACTGAAACAGAAATTTCAACATTTAGAAAGAGCATTTAAAATACCAAGGTATTTAGGTGTTAAAAAACATATCAAATACATGGATTTTGCGACGCTTCAGAAAAACATACGCGTGCGCAATATACATCGTCACTATAAATAATAAGGGTGAGCACACACGAGATTACTTGAGCTAGATTATTACTAATACAGAGACAGCACCGGTGAGAAACAAATGAACACCGGACCAAGACCGGAGTTATATGCAGCACTGGTGTTATCACGGCTCACGGGAAAGATCATGGAAACGTTTACAGATAACGATATAGAGATCTTTGAATGGACTGACCCCATGGTTGTGCTTAGCCGGATCCATGGAGATACTGAGAGATGAAAGCAATTTGTAGCGAATAGAGTGCAGTCTGTCCTAGAAATAATTCCCGTATCACGTTGGTAAAGACGTGCGTTCCGAGGACAATGCAGCCGATTGTGCTACGCAAGCCAGTTATTAAACTATTGTATATCTTGTGGTGGGTAGGGCAGAAGATCTTTAACAGAGATCACATCAAAAACAAAATATACACGTCTCCAACCATCGATATAAAGAGAATCAATGTGCATACATCCTTATGTGGAAACAATGATAATATTACAATAACTTTATTAAAGGAATAGCATTGCACAGAGCGCGTGGCAACAACGACAGCATGGCTTCACGTTACGGTCAGCGGTTGCGAAATAGACAAAGTCCACCCGCCAAATGACACCTATCAGTAAAAAAAAATGACGATGCTTACAATTATAGAGACAGTATAGCATATTGAATTCCGCGATGAAATAATTAGACTAAAGAAAAATCGTTTTTTTGAAAGGGAACAACAGACTAATTTGTCTCAATCCTTGCTCGGATGAACAAGATGGTCCCCTAAAAGATGGAGGAAGACTAAACCATTCTCGTCTCACTCAAGTAGCCAAACATCCTATAATTTTATCAAGGCACAATCGACATACTGAACTCATTATTAGACAAGCACGTTAAAAACATTTCGTGGTGGGCTGACTCTTACCCTATCGTGTATTGGGGAAGAATATTGGATCATCAGCCGACTGTGTACAGTTGAACGTGGTTAACTGCGAAACTGCGAACGTGCAAATGGCATACTGACCAGAGCTGACCACCGCTTAAGGCAGACCTAGCAGAACCAAGGGTGATACCTTCACGCCTGTTTACACGTACAGGTGTCGACTTTATAATAATAATAATAAGCGTTTATTGTCTTATAGTATTACATGTATATAAATAATTCTATGCACATTATCAGTGTAGACAATAGGTGACTGGCTCAGCGTATGCTGACCAGGTTCACGTCTGTTCAGCGCTGGTTTTCAGCCAGTCCCTCACTCTTTCAACGCGTTTTAACTACATCATCGTATCATCTACATCATCATTGCTTTAATACAAAGGCAAACAAGTGACGCGGAGTCAGGACGCACAAAGAATATGTAGCAGTCTTCGTATGCCTATCAACAAAGGCAGCTCACTAGGAGCTCGTGTCTGACCTTAGCACAGCGGAGTGCTTGGCAGCATTCTATAGACTCTGTGCTCGCAGGGGTACGCCGAGTCACGTTCACAGCGACAACGACACCGGTTTTGTGGGAGCAAATGTACTATTTAATAAAGAGTATCAAGAATTAGTTCGAAATATAATCAAGGACTTGTTCAACAAAGTTAAAGACCACGACGTGCAATGGACATTCAATGCGTCCGCACACCCCACAGCTGGTGGATATGGGAAGCGGCAGTCAAGCGACTTAAATATCACTTACGTCGCGTCACAGGTGAGCAAAAACTCACATATGAGGAGTTCATAGTACTACTTCATCAAGTTGAAGTTTTCCTAAATTCTCGGACCCCTAATCGCGCTGAATAAAAACCTACGTAAGTGGTGCATGTTTCACACCAGGACACTTCTTGATTGGTGATTCATTACTCTCGAGGCCATAGACAGATCCTGAACATATCAATATGACAACTAGATGGCACATGGTCCAAGTTATGAATAAGGAGATTTGGAAGAAACGGTCATCGGATTATTTACAACAGCGACAAATGCGTTCGAAATGGACACATTCGCACACTACATTCGATCACAGGTTATAAGTACGAGAATAGTTATATCTGTATCCACGCTAATATGAAGATACAATGTGTTTGTCTGTTTGTTTCTTTGCTTTGGGATTTGTCAAGAAGCACGAGCGCGCGCACGGGGCCCGCGAGCAACCAGCACGACGTGCAATGATACCAATTAAAATGTTTCAGACAGATCCCTGAACTGTTTGTGAGCGGTTTGTGTTATCTTGCTCATTAACATGTGGCGGTAATGAAGGCAGTCACTTACAAAGGCACATATATAAATTTGCATGTATCGGCACGCGAGTTCAGTCGAATGCAGCGCGTGCGTCCCAACGCCACCTGAGCGCCGCAGGTGATCACATTCACGTGTTATTAACTGCTAACGGTGAGAATATTATCATTCCGCTAAACAATGGGTGTGCATTAAGTTGTGTTATCACGTCTTTTGTTTTCTTTTTTTACGTAAGAGGTGACTCGCTAAGTGGTGAGTGCTCGCCGCCGCCCACAGACACACGTGCGGCACGTGCGGCACTTTTCTCAAAACAGGGGTCAAGCTGTATCTTCAGTTCCTCTACGCCGATTTTGATAAAACGTGCTACAGTATTTAAGTCGCAATAATACCTTTGAGACTATTTTAGTTTGACCAAACTCTACCCGCTGGCTTTACTTGAAGTTGGAACAGACAAACAAACGAAAAAACATCGACGGATTTGTGTTCAGAAGGCCGTAACTAATCGACCTGAGCAGTTTTTTTTAAATATTTTTGATTTAGAAAATTTGATATTTAACAATTTTTATAATAATATAGATTATTGATACCCGGAGAGGTCTATATCAACCCCCAGGGGTCAATAAAGATCTGCAAGGGGACAACGCCAACTGTGAAAACCACATTTGATGTTGATATATCTGTAACTACGCTTTCGGGGTCTACTCAAAAGTGAAAATCATTACAAGTGGTCCACAAGACAAAAAAGTTTGAGGACCTCTGGTCTAAATTATAAAATTATTATGTTGCTATCACCATAATTATACGTATTCACATCAGACACACGCTGCCTGTCAGCTCGTTTGCCGTTATGGGCATACCAATATGTCAGCCGATTAACAATAATAGTGTCAATTATGTAAATGCCAATATTAAAAATATAACATTAAAATATAAAAATCAAAAATATTAAATTAATATGCTCAAGTATATTACTAACTCTTTCATTTCAACATACCAGTTCTTCTGGAGTGTGAAGAGATTCGAGGCAATAGCACGGGATTCTAGTGACACTAGTCGTCGTAGGAGTCGTGGGGCTTGGAGGGTGACAGCAGACGACCGTCGGCCAACGGAATCCGCCACCTCTCACAATAACAGCAGCCCTTGGCTACATCATAATACTAGTCGAAGGGGGAGCAGGCGTGCGCGCGTGTCATACGGTTGGTTAAGTGTTATATAGGCGATCAATAACAGTTAATAATCTACTGCGATCTCCAAGACATACATACACACACTCACGCCCTTTTCCCTGGCTCAACGATGGGGAATTGAACCCCGGTCTCCCGCGTTTCAGACGCGTATACTAACTACTATACTACCGAGGAATTGGGGTAGGTAGAGACCACTTCTTTCCACTTGCTACGAGCAAGGTGGCTATCCGTAGCCCACTTTTCACCCCCGCGAGAAACGAGACGTCTGCCACATTTGGAGATTATGGCAAATCCCTCCTTTTTAAGGAAGAGGTCCGTGCCCAACGGTGGACTTCCACGAGCTGATGATGTGAATGATACAGGCGATTACATAACACGCCCGTGCAGCGTGGCGCCGCCATTGTCTCTTACTCCATCTCTTCCCGCGTGTGCGGTAAAACCAATCACGAGATGGAGCCCGGTCAGCAGCATTAATATGTTGCGATTCGAAGAACATCTACTGCGATCTCGAAACGTATGACAAATCGCTCTTTTATAAATGAGACCTAATGTTACAGCCATCGCAGCTCTGAGCTCGTCCTTTAATTGACAGTGCTTAACATAGCGCCATCTGTGGCATTTAATAGGAAACTATATTAATGCCACGTTTTAATGTACGCCATGTTGTAAGTCATATCAACTAGATGTCGCTTTTAGAAAAACCAATTCAGTATTTGTCTAGTATAACTTTAACTAATAAAATAAAATATGCATTATAACATCCGTTATTCAATATATCTTATTAAGTATCTTTTATTTATTTTTTAATATAATTTGTTATGTATATATCTATAAATATATTTAAAGTAGTAAATAACACAGATTGTGTTTTTATATTTTTATGTCCTCAATATATCACGTTTAATGTTACTTTGTTAATTAACTAGTTAATACGTTTAAATTAATGTTTCAGTTCTTTGTTACGAATAAATATTGATTATGGTTAAATTGGGTTGCTTTTAAGAACCGAACGGTGACTGGTCCATGGCTACCGCAAAACGTGGTGGCGGACACAAAAATCTTTGTGACCAACAATTTAACTAATGAAATAAAATGAAAAGAACTTGGGGTAATAAAGGACATCTCTTTGTATAAACCGCCTTTTACGCTACATGGGCGCGATGCACTGTGGGCCACACCGGGCCACACTGATGTC
The DNA here is from genome assembly GCA_017165845.1 of Thaumetopoea pityocampa. Classification (NCBI taxonomy): domain Eukaryota; kingdom Metazoa; phylum Arthropoda; class Insecta; order Lepidoptera; family Notodontidae; genus Thaumetopoea; species Thaumetopoea pityocampa. The sequence goes on along the minus strand of WUAW01000059.1, from coordinate 11,916 downwards.
TCTGTACCAGGCGAGTGACATTTGATCGTAGCGGTATGGTTCCAGCGGACATGTCGGAGGGTGCGCCGGGCGGCTGCCAAAGCGGCGCGCTGGTCGCCGGCGAGCTGATGACGGCGGCGCTGCAGTTTTTCGCGGCCGCGCAGTGCCTGCTGAGCGAGCCCTGGCCGCGGGAAGCGGACGTTGCGAGTTAGTGCTGCGCGCGCCCCGCGGCGAACACTCCGGCTTTTAGTGTTTATTTGTCGGTTATTAGAGCGGCCGGACGGGCCTGCGTCGGTAACGCTTATTTAAACAAACAATAGACTCAGGAGCACAGATTTACAAATAAAAATTATAATCTTCCCTTGTCCATTTTCGTTCCTGCCACAGGGGCACGGACCTCCCCTGAACAGGAGGGAGATTAGGCCGTAATAGTCCGCACGGCGGCCTAGTGCGCATTGGTAGACTTCACATAGCTATGTGGACATTCAGGTTTCCTCACGAAGTGTTCCTTCTTCTTTGGGTACATTGATGTCTACAATATAGACCGCACATGAATTACATACAACTCAGTGGTACGGAACAGGAATCGAACCTGCGACTTTCTTAAATCGTGTTTATAACCACTACATCACCGATGTACTATTATAATATATTAATAAAATATGAAAGTGGTAAAAATAAAGAATTTTGGCAGAGGAAGAGAAGAGGGTCCTTCGACGGAAAAAAGGACGCGCCAATACATAGACACACTGTTAGTAGTGTTCGTGGGACAGGCGGTTGCTATAATAAATATGCAGGTTGGTGTGCCACGGAGGGAACTGATCACAGTTTGATGTAGTTTGCATTCACAAATCGATCGCGTGCCCCAGCCTGCACATGATACAGAGGCGATGTCCAAGGAGCACCGCGCCGGAGCGCGAGCAGTCCGCAAGCCCCGCGGCTGCGCGCGCACGGGAGGCTCGCACTACGGCCGGCGGCGCTAAACACGTACCAGATATTATGCTTTAATAATAATCGCACTTGCTCTGATCCTTTATCATAACAATCACAACAAAACATAGTAGTTGTGGCAAACGGGTGGGTGAAAGTGTTCATTAGCGGATGGGTGGTTACGCGCCGTCGTCGGCCGCGCTGTGTTCGTGACGGTCGCTGTCGGCCAAATAAAAATTATCATTTATTACATCTTTTACTTTTAATTATAGCTAGCTTTTGTCCGCGACTCCGCCCACATGAATGCCGATTTTCCGCTACATGGGAAATCCCGAAACAATCATAGATATATAAACAGCTGTAGAACCACTTCTTCTTGACCTCTCGTATCTTAACGACGGCTACTAAAAGAGAGACTAAGCTGGATCTTTCAATTCTACTGGATCAATTTTGATGAAACATACCACAGTATTTAAGTCGGAATATTATCTTTGAGAATGTAACAGTTTAACCAAAATCTTTCTTCTTTTCTTTTCTTTTNATATAAACAGCTGTAGAACCACTTCTTCTTGACCTCTCGTATCTTAACGACGGCTACTAAAAGAGAGACTACGCTGGATCTTTCAATTCTACTGGATCAATTTTGATGAAACATACCACAGTATTTAAGTCGGAATATTATCTTTGAGAATGTAACAGTTTAACCAAAATCTTCCCGCTAGATTTCGCGTGAAACTCAAACAAACATCGGCGGCTTTGGTTTCAGAAGCTCTTCATTAGTCGATCTGAGTAATTTCTTTTTAATATCTTTGATTTGCAAAATTTGACATTTAATAATTTTATAATATTATAGATTACTATAAAAAAGATAAAAGTAGATTACTATAAAAAAGATAAAAGCAAAGGCAATTATTATAGAAACTCTATATTATCTATACTCATTGGCTTGTGTATGACCAAAAAACTCTATATGTCATAAATGTCACGCAAGTAACTATTTTGCAAAACTTACCGACCATAAAATTCGGTTTATCTGCATTAAAACAATATAAAATATTTTCTTTTTCCGATGTTCCTGTTAACTGTAACCTATTCATTGCACATTATTTGGTCATCAACGTTATAAACATCCTGAGACTGCGCTCCGGGAGCAGCGCGCTGGATGGGCCCCCTAGTGACATAACCTCACAACGAGATGAGGCTGAAGCTGTTGATATACAGAGCGAGGCTCCATGGCGTGCCGGTCTACTTTATCACCCTGGTGCTGCTCTACGTGAGTGCGAGAAGTTTCAGGTATCCGCCAGTACCACACGCGTCGGACGACTTACACAAGTACTTGAAATTTAACGAGGGGGAGATGCCGGAGATGAGGAAATTTAACCCTCAGGAAATACAGACTGTGAGGTCAGTGATTGACCTCATCAACTACGAGAGGGAAATATTCAACAGGGAGAAATTTGGAGAAATGACGAGAGACACGACCGTGGTGATGGTTCAAGTGGAGAGGGACGCGGAGCGGCTGCAGCACCTGGTCGTGCAGCTGGCGCAGGTGCGCGACATCAACACCACACTGGTCGTCTTTTCGCACAGCTTCTACGACCAAAGGATTAACGACCTAATCTTAAGTATAAACTTCTGCCGCGTCACACAGATCTTCTATCCGTTTTCCAATCAACTGAACCCAGACAAGTTTCCTGGTGCGAGCGCTGAGGATTGTCCAAGCGATTGGCGCGAAAAGAAACCAAGAAAAACGGTGTTTTGTATTGACCGAGACGCGGCGGCCACGGAACACAAGCACCACTGGTGGTGGAAGGCCCACTTCGTGTTCAACGAGTACGAGTGGTCGCCGCAGCACCGCGCCTCCGTCGTGTTCTTAGAAGAGGACGACTACGTTCTGCCCGACTTGGTTCACATGTTGCGGCACGCGGAAACTGCCATGGCTACCATCCCGCGAGTTCATCTCATGTCTTTAGGAAGGTCGTTGGTGAATGACGTGGATTACGATGTGCTGATAGTGGACTCTTGGAGGCCGCCCTATGACGTCGGGCTCGCGTTCAACAGCACCACGTGGCGTAAGATCGTGCACTGGTCCGCCAGCTATTGCGTGTACGACGACGTCAGTTGGAGTTATTCGTTGCTCAATTTGATCGGGAAATTCGGAAAGAGCCACGGGGACATGGTGTCGAGTTTGGCGCCCAGGGTGTTGTCGACCAGGACGTTCCCGAGCGGGCGGGTTGCAGCGAAGAAGATCACTGAAAAACTGCAGAGAGCTAAGTTATTCCCCGAGAACGTGCGAGCGGTCATGCTGCACGGGCCCAGGGGTAGGGTCAGCAATGATATTAAAGTTGCGCCCAAGGGTAACGGCGGCTGGAGCGACGTGCGGGACCACCTCATGTGCTTGGATCCAACATTAACGACGACGGACGGTTACTCTGGATCCGATCAGTTCAACTCCGATCCTGTTACGACTCGGTGGCCCGTTTCATCACGATAACAATAAGTGAACATTTGCTGTCCACGCAGACATCACACGAATCATCAACCGTCAGCGTGCTGGACGACGGGCCGCGCGGCCCGCGCGCCGCTCCGCTGACGCCCCGCTGACGCCCCGCTGACGCACCGCCGCCGCCGGCGCGTAGCGTTCTGTAGTCTCGGGGTGTGTGTGGAACGTTCATACATGTTTATTTCATAAATGTTCGAAATATATTTTTTTGTTTAATATTTGTTTAAATGTTACCATCACCAGAGTCGAAACGCGTGCGGTTTAGCGAGCAGACCCTTAATGTTAAATCAATTATACATTTGTAAATACTCGTAAGTCCATGAAATCGGACGTATGTATAAAATAAAATATATCTATGATTTTATAGATCTAAAACGGATACCGCGCGTGCGCACATAAAATAGTGCACGCAATTAGCCGCCGCACAGGATGTTTCACCATTATTATTCCAGTTACTGTACGTTGGTGCACTGTATACATTGGTTGTATAGTGTTAAAGACACGAGTTATGATCGAAAAGTCGCGGGTTCGATCCTGGTCCCGTACCACTGAGTTATTTATAATTCATGAACAGTCTATATTGTAGACACCAATGTACTCAACGGAGAAGGAAAAATTCGTGAGGAAATCTGCATACCAGCATGCGTGTGTGAAGTCTACCAACCCGCACTAGGCCAGCGCGGTAGACTACGGCCGTAATCCCCTTCCTGATCAGGGAGGTCCGAGCCCCTGTAGTGGGGACGATATGGACTGGAGATGGTGATAATTCCATCTACTAACTCGCGGCAAGGCGCGGGTCTCCCCTAAGAGAGAGAGGGGTTGGGTTACAGTCCAGCACATCGCCCTAATGCGGGATGTCAGATTTCACACGCCGTCAAGAAAATCTGTCACGTGTGCAGGTTTCCCCAGAATGTTTCCGCAGCTGTTTGATGCGTTACATACATACGTACATACACTCACGCCGATATCACATAAGGATAGGCAGAGACCATATTATATACTACATACATACAGTCACGCCTCTTTCCCATTGGAGTAGGTAGAGACCATTTCTTTCTACCTGCTACGATCGTTCAATGTAGCAAAGTGGCTATCCGCAGCCCACATTTGTTAATTATTAATACATATATGAACACTCAGAGGCGTTGTATTGAAACTCGAGAGACATGTGACCCGACAGTACGTCGTCACACCACTAGGCTATTACTGCTAAGTAAAAAATACGTGGTACATAAGATTTAAAACGTTCTGTTTGAATGAAAATGACTTGTTTATGTGCCAGAGGCTCGCTATGGCTGCAGTTGTTATTGCTTAAAAGTGAGCCACATGTCGCGTTCAGTACGAATGCAAATCCTTAGTATTATAAAGGTACACTTGTCGCCTACTTTGATAAATACTCATTTGTATAATAAACCACTCCGACAACGGCCCACTTCTGCAGTTCGACCTCAAAGCGACCGACTGCTGTTTCTGAGTGCACTCGGAGTTGCGACCCGAGTGAGAGTCATTCGAGCCGCTGGTCAGCGCGCGAGCGGTCGCACTTGTCATCCGGTGTAAATGTCCCGTGCATGGCTCTGACCAGTGGTGATAACGTTCTATAGAAGATCTGTGCAGTTAAATAAAATGCCTTTTCTTCCTCCTCGTTTTTACAATCCTCACCAGAGCCACATCCAATTGTGAGTGGAGTAGAACGTAATTGTAAACTAATCGTTAAGTGGCGGAGATGCCGCGTGGAGTGGGGTGTGCCGGTAAGTATACCTTTGAAACTCCACGGGATTGATGGGTGCGCGTGCGCGCGGCGTGTGCACGAGTACCTACCCGCGGTGAGAATATCATCGATCAAGCGTTACGTCATTAAACCAAGCCTCTTGCAACTTGTTTAAGGTCTTTTTGTTGGAATGCGGTCGTGTGAATTAATAGTTAGGTAGGGGCCGCCGAGCCGGGCGCCGACGCACACTGCACTCGACGCGATGGGACCGTTCGGATTTTATCTCACAGGCTTGTATGTAGATATTGTATTATAAGCTGAAAGCTTAGTTGTAAAATGTCTCAGAAAATCGATAAATGTGTTTCTCAATTTTCGCATAAATACATTTTGGCAAGGAGCTATTGCCAGCGAGACACAAGTGATATTGATACCTCTCGTTGGAATATCACTAGCAGCACTATTGGAGATGTCCTCTCTCATGGAGGATGCTTATATCCAGCAACGAACTTCAACTAACCAATATGATCCTACATGCGATGGCTAGTGGATACAGTATCTAAATTTTCTTACCATATAATAAATAATAATAGTGTGTAATTCGTCTCTCTTCTCGTTAGTGAATGAACCTTTCGGAAGGGTTGAGTTGGAGACCTCTCACATAAAGTGCGACTTAAATGTTTTAATTGGAAAGATAAGTAAAAAAAAATCTTTAAAATTCAACGGCCCATAGCGGTATAAAAGTCTTTTGTTATAGATGGATCTTATTTTGATTTCATCGTGGTCGGAGCCGGCACTGCGGGTTGTACGCTGGCGGCGCGGCTGGCAGAGGTGGCCAACATTAGCGTCCTACTGATCGAGGCAGGCGGCGACCCTCCAGAGGAAAGTATCGTAAGTTGACTATTTATTGACAACCAGCTGTTGCTCGTATCTGTTTTTATGAAGTTACGGAAATAAAGTTGTCTCACTTATACACTCCACAGATAGCGGGCTTCAAAAATGTGTTGAAAGGCAGTACCTATGACTGGAACTTCAAGAATGTCAATGATGGGTACTCTGGACAGGCGTTGTCCGGTGGACGCCAACTGCAGCCTCGCGGTAAAATGATGGGAGGAAGCGGCTCTATCAATGACATGGTGTATGCAAGAGGATACCCCACCGATTACGATGAATGGGCAGCTCTAACGGGTGATGCGTGGAATTGGACAAACGTATTATCCTACTTCATGAAGACAGAGTACATGACAGATGAAAAAATTGTTAACGACGATGAATTAATGACTTATCATGGTCGTCACGGGGAAATAGAAGTATCTGGTACAGTTCGTTCAACATTTGCTAGTAAAAAATTTTTTGAGGCTTTCCAAGAATTAGGTTTTGATGTGGTTGATGACATGACATATCCTCATAAAATAGGAGTAGGAAGATTCTCTCATACAATCAGAAATGGTCGCAGAGATAGTACACTTACGGCTTTGCTAAATAAAGTTAAGGGTACTAATTTGTATGTTTTAAAGAATGCCTTGGTAACAAAAATAGTTATAGAAAAGAATACAGTTGTTGGTGTTAGAGTACAAACAGGGGGTGACGAGATGATTCTGTTCGTTAACAGAGAAGTTATTATATCAGCTGGTACCTTCAACACAGCAAAACTTTTGTTACTGTCGGGCATAGGCCCAAAAGAACATTTAGAGGACTTAGGAATAGAAATTACCAAAGAATTGCCGGTAGGAGAGAATTTACATGACCATGTCATGGTCGTTACGTATCTAGCAGCAGAAGAAGGCACTTGCGTTGTAAATAAATCTACACAATACTTTGAAATGATTAAATACTTTTATGATTCTTCTGGTTCCTTTTCGTATTCTGATAGCATGGGCGCTTACATATCCAAGCACGGTCACGATTTGAACGTACCACATTTTGCATTTTATCCTAGTTGCATCCCCAAATTTACTGTCACATATGATGCGTGCGTAACAAGTGGAGGGTACGTAAAAGCGATTTGTGAACAATTGGAAAATCAAAATAAACGTTATGAATTAATATCAGTGGCTGTCCTCCTACTAAAACCAAAGTCCAGAGGCAAAATTCTGCTGAGTTCTTCTGATCCGTCAGATGATCCTATTATTTTTTCTGGTACTTTTAGTAACCGCGAAGATTTTGATGGCTATTCCGAAGCTATGAAACTTGCTTGGTCATTAGTTAATACGACATATTTAAAACAGAAAAACGCTCATATTTTAGATATGGATATAGAAGAATGCAATTGCCTTGATGATAGAGATTTTATTTTATGTCAAGTAAAGAACTTAGCGATGTCTGCGTGGCATTCGGTCGGCACGGCCGCCATGGGAACTGTTGTGGATGCGGAGTTGCGGGTTTTCGATATGAATGGACTGAGGGTAGTGGATGCCAGTGTAATGCCAGTTATAATTCGAGGTAACACAAATGCACCTGTTGCGATGATCGCCGAAAAGGCTGCGGATTTTATAAAACTGGCTTATGGAATGAAGTAAGTACGCGAAGTGATGGCAAGAGAGAAGAAGTAAACGGAAGATTATGGTAGAGACATTGACTAATTACATAGCAGTCCTGATAGTGCGCTAACTTTTTTATTGTGTAATGTGACAGGTGAAATAGTGCGTCTACAAATATTTATCGCGCCCCCTATTTTAGTAAGAATATGAATGCAGGTTTTTGATACCACATTATTTTCAGTTAGAAATGGAAAAATCTGTTTAGAAACTAGCTGACCCAGTGAACTTCGTACCCATCTCAAACAATTTCTATTTCTTCGACTCTTCGGCTGTTCCTTTGGGTTTTTCCTAATTTAATTTTTTCATAATCCACCTCTGTATTGAGGCGAACAAAACAAAAAAAAAATATTCAAATTGGTCGCACCGTTTTCGACTTTTTGCGAGACTAATGCATGGCGATTGATTTTTATATATACAGACAGATGATAACAAAAAAGTTTTACGATTACTGACAAAATCGGAGATGGGCCGGACGAGGTGCGCTGACGTACTGACTGCAGTGTGTACGACTGCCTGTGTAGTCGAGACCGTTTGCTTGTGAAATATAGTGGCGTGGGACGCGCACTGTGACAGTAATTGTTCTCCATGTTTTTAGTCCTAATGTCTTATAGTATAAATAAATCGTGCAGAGACAGACAATGTGGTTTAATTCTTTACTCTTTTGTACAGAGTTGTTGTATAAGTTGATTGTAGACATATCCATGTTATACAAAAACCAGAACTAAGCGTCGGGCTCTTTGTCAACGTTCAAACATAACGAATGGCAAGCCGCGCACCGGGGCGCCCTGCGGGCAGCCTGCGACGAACGACCTGCGCGCTGGTGCGGTAACGCGGTAACGCCACCACCGAGCGCGCTGTACGTCTCCAGTATTATTTCTGTATACGACAAAAGTACATGGGTGGTGTAGTGGTTATAGATACCACTTACGAACGAAAGGTCGCGGGTTCGATCCCGGTCCCGTACCACTGAATTATTTCTCATTCATGTACGGTCTACATTGAAGATACAAATGTACTCAACGGAGAAGGAAAGCTTTGTGAGGAAACCTGCATGCCCGCATTGGTATGTAAGGTCTACCAACCCGCACTAGGTCAGCGTGGTTAACTACAATCTAATCCCCCTCCCGATAAGGGGGTGTCTGCGCCCATATAGTGGGGACGAATATGGAGTGGGGATGGATACGACATATGGGAGTGCTACCGACAGACGGTCGTGCTGTCAGTCGCGATGTTCCATCCGCGGTTTGATCCTGAGGCAGTTCACAGGCGCCAGCGCCCTCTGTAATATAAATACCACAGTTGTTCATCATTAGCATCATCATCAGCATCATCATCAGCCTATGGAAGCCCACTGTTGGACATGCGCCTTCTTAAAAATGAAGGATTCGCCAAAATCCCCGCGCATGGCAGGTGGCTCGCAGGTCGCTGTGAATTTTGATTGAATAACAGGGTGACGCTGTTGCCCGTTACCACGTTACAGCCCTCAGCTGGTTGCTACCACACCCACGGTGGGACATGGCGTGACGCTATTGCCATGGCGACGCCACACAACGTGTTGTGAACACTGATCCACAGATCATTTATAATAATAATTATTATTTAGCCACCTCAAGTACAGTGGGTCGGATTGTGGCAGTGCACAATCGTGTTGTGATATCATTGAAACACATTGCGATGACATCACAGAGCACCGTCGCAGGCGTCATCACACCGTGGCTTGCAGTATTTGCAGTACGTGTGCAGTGTTGAAGTTGTTCTGTCACCCACACTGTTTATTACCTATACGTTTTAAAGTATCAGGGAGTACCTAGTCCTTTACCATGTCCGGCAAATTGACTTAAGTATACGGATAAGCGACCCCGGCCCCCCGAGCTACTACTGTCTCTTCCTTCTCCTTCCGAGATA
>WUAW01000050.1:6070-22114 GCA_017165845.1 Thaumetopoea pityocampa | reverse complement strand
TGCCGAAAGACGGTGCTGAGAGGCCATATTTTAGTTCCGATCCGGTTTGAACACGGCATCATTGTCTGAGCGATCACCGCGTGTGCGTAATGCCGGTAATGGCCGCCGCTCGCTAATCGCCCGCTATTCAAGCGCAATTTACCGCTAAATCGGATCGCCCGGGATTCATTCGCCAAGTGCTGTTCACGCCGGTAGCCGATATTGGTTCTGGATTGAGATTACAGTACTAGACTTCTACATATTTTGTAGTTACTAATGTGCTATTCTACAGCTGACCATATCCATCTATTCGCTTCTTCTACTATAACAACCGCGAGAAAGAATCTAGTAAATATATGTTTCCATTTTTAATACTGCAAATATTACCCTTGTACTAGATGGGTATAACAATAGCGTCATTATATCCTTTTGTCATGAGTCCGCCGTGTGTTGTCGCCACTGCGATGGAACTGGGCAGCACCATTGTCTTAAGATTCATCTAAATGTACCGATGACTTCAACACCACTTTCAGGCATGAAGATTCCATTGATTCACTCATTGTTACATACGATATTTAATAATAATAATTTATTTATTTAACGCATTCAGTGCTTGTTACTCGGATCCGAGCGTACATTTTTTCTAAAGCCAGTAAAGCTTCGACGTACGTTGCGAGTGCATGTCGTTTAAAAAGGCACTCAGTATGTTATGTGATAAAGACAAAGTTTGTTAGAAACATTTTTACTTATTAACTATTGTTAGTATTAACTTTATAAGTTAATAACTTAATATTGAATTGAATTATATCTTGTTGCAGGTATGTTCAAATTGTGCAGTACGTTACCGGAAGTAGTTGTACCATCGCTGCGGACACCCATCTATCTCAGTTAACCAAGTTAGCACGTAAGTTTTGCACGTATTTAATATAAACATAAATTTTTGTTAGAGGAAGACGTGATTCGATGATGAAATAAATCCATTGTTGGACATTACCGCAGTCTCATCACCTTTTAGAAACTTTCTGCTGGATCCGAGCCAGTGTGCAGTTGCCATTACTCCCACTCAAGGGTTACAAGTTGCAGTATAATACTGTAGCCCTACCCTGGTGGATCTTGCGGCACACACGGACCGAAGTTATTAAATTACGCCATTGCTAGTGTTGTACCGGCGTCACATTATAAAAATTCTTTATTCGTTCAGTAACACGAGTTTAAATTTGATATTTTTTCCAACTATTTGGTGCACAAAATTAATCTAGCATTTAACAGGAACGTCAGATTATTACACGAATACGGAAATGTTATATCTATTGCGAATACAGTTGAATAATTATCTCTTAAACAGGATAAAATTGTGCGCAAATGGTTCCCTATGTTTTACCTATTTGCAGCATTCAATAATAGAGGAGTGTCGCATGTCCATGTATTGGGGGGGGGGAGTTGCTAAAATCATCAGAATTGATGGACACGCCCCAAGAGATCGAATCCTAATTGTAATGGTCCAATGAGAAAGTCAGTGTGCAAGAATTAAGTGTCCACACTATGAGTATTCTATTCATGAATTTTCACATTTTGAATTTTTATCGATTTGTTTCAAAAAGGTCAAGTTTGTAGCATGCTTAATCGATGAATGTGTATGAAATAATTGATTGTATGAGTGTATGGAAAGAATGAACGAATAAATGTGGATGAGGCGAGAAAGATGTATCAGGATCGTGCACAGAACAAAAGAAGGGTTATGTTCTGTGGGATCGCGGTATGTGACGAACTGCTGTCTCTGTCTACCTCTATGGGATGCGTGAGTGTATGTATGTATGAATGTATGTACAAGTACGTTGATTGTTTATCGTTTAGTGGAAGGACCATACAACGCCACACGTGTTCATAACGTGAACATGTTATGCACGGTCAGGCGTTTGATCCGGGCATTACCCGCAGGCTACATCGTAAACCGGTTTAATCGGTGCAATATATTCAAACCCACCTGCAATTGTTAGGGCGAGTGCGCATATGGACGGTCATGGCGCACGGAACCGCTCACGCGGGCGAGCGGTCGCGATTTATTCGCTCGTGAGCGATTTAATTAGTTTGCTCACTCATTCAGTCCTTTCTGTAACCGAACATTTATAGTAGTATGTCTACGTTATATATTTATGACTAAAATTAGTTGGCATCAATATTTTTTTATCATCTGTTTGAATAGAATAGTCTACCAACTCGCACTAGGCCAGCGTGGTAGACTACAGTCTAATTCCACTCCTGGTGAGGGAAGGTCCGAGCCCATGTAGTCGGGATGAACGAGGACTGGGAATGATGATGGGTGTTCAGTTGGAATGAATACGTTCCAAATTCCATCCACATTATATTTGGTGGACTCTTATCGAACGTTTGTGACACGAGTTGTCATCGACTGTTTTGCTTCACTCTTACTTCACGGCATCCTTTAGTAAGGAGTAGAGTTTGTTCGGGCATCTACCTTTATCTGTGGTCTAGCCAACCGGAAGTTGACGTTTGAACACGGCGCGAAACGGATCGTTTAATCTCGCTGCTGATTTTATACGCCATATGAATTATTTCGAACACTTATCCTGCAAAAAGGCGCATATAAAAGAAGATTAGGACTTCTTCAAGCCTGAATACTAACCTATGACGAAGAAAATAGAACTCTCTATATTCATACTAGTACTAATATTATTAACACGTTTTAAATGATGGAGTAAAACAATGAATTTTTCAATTTCACTTTGAAAACACTGAGATGCTTAAAGCTGTCATATAAACAATATTGACGGTCTGTGATTGTCTTTATTGGAAGCTGTTCGTGTGGACAGCCCTTAATGTGATGTGTACAGTAGCTATTCCGGTGTGATTTGTTCAATGCTCCATCAAGATCTGTTTGTTTATTTGCCCGAACGAAGTGACAATCTTCCTGATCATTTAGTGCTTCTGTTTAAAATAAATCGCTGTCACTGGTGCCACACTTTCGGAGACATCGCTTTTATTTATTGTTTTCGAGCTTTTAAGAACTTGTTGTACCTACTAAGTAACTGTAAACAATTTTTATTGGTGGGGAACTTTACTGAAATATTATAGTAGTAATAATATTACTCGGTTCGCTGCGTGGCGCCGGCGTAATAATAGCGTCACTCTTCCCGTGCATGCTCTGAGTACCAGCTGAGGGATGTGCCAGGATAATGGGCAGCAGCGTCATCCTGTTATCCAATCAAAATCCACTGCGATAACCAGGAAGCTTGCCGAGCGTGGTAATTATGGCAAATCCCTCCCGTTTTATGCCCAGCAGTGATTTTGATAAGCCAATTATTATTTTAAATAATAATAAGCTTGTAAAATATTAATTATTTTATATAAATTATTTTATTCAGTACACCCTCGCTTGGTTAAAGATAAATCAGTTCGCAGACATTTTTACGTTGGTAGTAGTGTTTGGGGGGCAAAAAGGTCCTTGAATAGAGACCACGTACTAGCAAGCGCAGTGTGGGACGGCCACCTACGAGATGGACCGACGACCTGGTGAGGATCGCTGGGTCTCGCTGGATGCAGGTGACTATGGACCGGTCGCGATGGAATTCGATTCGAGAGGCCTATGTTCAGCAGTGGACAGCTATGGGCTGAAATGATGAAAATGATGAGTAGTGTTTGTACACACAGTGACTAACTAAAACCGGAATAAACCAGTTCGCGCTAGCTACCACTCGTCTCGCACTCTAGCATCAGCCACTTATAAGTTAGTAGCGTTAGAAGTTAGTTATACGTATTAAATTACGTTTAATACGTATAATATTAATTACCTGCCTATAAAAATAAAAAAAATATGAAATTTATTTGTTTATTTATTTATCTGCTGACCGTACACTACTACAAACTCGTGTTTTTATATTTTTCACTGATATTTAGGTTTGTTGCGTAATCAAAATATGAATTTGAAAAATTCAGAAGTGGGTCATACATATTTGTGTGTTGCTATCAAGGGCGTCGCCGAGGGGGAGCAGGGAGGGGCAGTTGCACCCCCCCCCCCCCCGGAATTCAAAACATGTAGCCAAATGCAAAGAAATCAATGCCCTAAGTCCACTGACTTGACTTGCTTGATCAAGCAAGCCTCGCATGTCGAAACTAGTGCCGCCGCCGCCGTTCTTAAAATTCATACTTTTCCCATCCTCCATATACCAACATGCAACCACATTCACTATAATAATAGTAAATTCTCTCCAATTTCGATTAATTTTCAAGAGCCAGTGTATCATTCGTCCCCTAAGCTGTGCAGCAGAGACCAGTTTCCTTCGTAATGAAGATGTACCGCTTTATAAATTTCTAGTTCTTGGAATGTTGACATTTCTTCACGCCAGCTAACGAATCGCGGTTATTATGCGAGGTAATTTAGTTGGAGACGGAATGAAGAATTATTAGAATATTCTGTAGAGACAGATGACTCTGGATTTAATGAAGAAGATTGTTCTTGATAAATTGCATAGAGATTGCTTTTATGAAAAATAATCGTTTGTGATACAAGAGTATGCGAATTACCCAATACAAGTGCAGGTAGCTGGATGTGTTTATTTTGGTTTGATATTAGACTAGCTTTTGCGCGCGGCTCCGACCGCGTGAATGTCAGTTTTCCGCTACATGGGAAATTCTGAAACAATCATAGAATTATATAATATAAAAAGACTTAGAACTGTCTTTATTTGAGTTCTTGTACCATAGCAGCGGTTATTAAAACAGGGATGAAGCTATATCATCAGTTCTACAAAAAATTGTTTTGATGAAACCTGCCGCAGTATTTAAATGGGAATGGTACTTTTATGATTGTAACAGTTTAACCAAAATCTACCCACTAATTTTTGCGTGAAGGTCGAACAAACAAACAAACATCGATGGATTTGCTTTCAGAAGCCTTTAATTAAGCGATCTGAGTAGTGTTTTTTTTAATATATCTGATTTATAAAATTTTATATTTAACAATTTTATGATAGTGTAGATGAAGTATCATTTGGAGGTTCCAATAATCATATGGACTTTATCTAGCCACTGTTCATGGGTCACCTGTCCCAAATACACACTTAATAGATTACCCACTGCCACTTAAACCGTTGTGATAACAAAAACTCCATTGTGATAGTCATGAAACTTCATCGTGGTGATAATTTTATCAATTTTTGATATTTTGTGCTCATTAGTGACGCAGATAATGCTGTCAATAATAATTATAGTGAACTTTTTAATGTTGTTTTCTTTATAAAAGTCCATAAAAAAATCGAATCCGATCAACCGACTGTACAAAGGTTAATGCAGTTTATAGGTGTACGTTCCTTTTAATCAGTACGTGTATCGGCACAAAGCGAGTTCATTTGCACGGGACGCGCTCGCGCTTGGAGAGGGGTTTTTTGCCTTCCTACGCTTTGATGCCCACTCGTTGGTAAACTTTATTAATGGAAAGTGTGAATAGGGACAGATTGATCTGTTTAGATAATACTAACGATTTATTTATGTAGAAATATGAAAGACTGATCAACTTATACTAGGCCAGCGTGATAGACTATGGCCTAATCCTCCTCCTAGTTACAGGAGGTCCGTGTCCCTGTAGTGGGGACGGATATGGACTGGGGATGATGAAATATTGTAAACCTTGAACTGCCATTTTGGTGATAAGTCTCAGTGCAGTCTCGCAGTGCGGAAAATGCGGGGAGTAGTGGTATTTTTTGTGGTCAGTGTATTCTCTTACTCACCCTAATAACATCACATACCTTTCAGCGTAAAACACAAGTTCTATGGTCCGACTGCGGCATGCGTTTGTTGAGGCGTGGCACGCACGAGAGAACGCATTCAACATGAATACCTACCGTTCACAATAATATCGCTATCGTTCACCTATTAGACCGGTTTTATTCAAATTTTCAAAAATCAACGATAAACCACTCAGATCGACTAAGCAAGGACTTCGGAAACCACATCCTTAGATGTTTGTTTGTTTTTCGATTATTCAGGCTTCACGCAAAAACCAGCGCGTAGACCTTGGTTAAACTGTTACAGTCCTAAAGGACTTAAATACTGCGGCATATTTCATCAACATCAGTTCAGTAGAATTGTAGACACAGCTCGATCCCTGTTTTAGTAGCCGTCGTTAAAGTAAGAGAGCTCAAGTAAAAGTGGTTATAAAGCTTTTTATATAATTCTATGATTGTGTTCTATGATTGTATTTATATAATTTCCCATGTAGCGGAAAACCGGCATTCACGCGGGCGGAGCCGCGGGCAAAAGCTAGTTAATTTCGGGCTATTTTTTGGACATCTTCGATAGCATTATATAATATAATATATGCCTACGCTACGCGCCATTTGTCTCGCTAGTGTGGTATGAAGTCTTTCTGACAAACAGAATATTCTAAATATTGTTTTTGTAAACAATTAGCGACGTGTGTTTCAAATGTGGGTTACAGATTTAAAAAATCATAATTTCCTTCTCATGAACGTGTTTATCAAGTGCTCAAGCTAAAGTTTACATTCTGATAATAGCGGGCCGGTCGCCGCGAATTTGTACCCTAAGCCGCACCGAACTCAGGCGGTTGTTGTGTGTAGTCGTTGGCGTTTTGAGAACAATGGGTGATAAAATATAGAGAAACAGTCCGTGGCGAAGGAGGTTTCAAGCAATGTAACGAGGATTTGTTTGTCGAGGTATTGAGGATATTATAATTATGTTATAGTCTCGATCACACAAGAAGAGTTTCGCGAATGCGAGCGGCGAGTAATCCTATATGAGAAATCCTCATGCCGGGATGCAAGTGTCGAAAGTAAGCTTCGCACTACAGGCGAGAGTGTTTCGATTCGCCAAATGTGGCCTATATTCTTTTTATAGTAAGTGAAATTTTTAAAGTTTCACTAAAACGTTGTAAATATTGCATTGAAGCAATTCTTCGTTAAATTCCATTTTCTTATTACTCAGAATGGGGTTTATCAGAAGAGCTGTAACTACAACTGCACCTTGCGCCGTCATACACATTTTTAATCGAATAAAGCNCTCGAAAGTAAGCTTCGCACTACAGGCGAGAGTGTTTCGATTCGCTAAATGTGGCCTATATTCTTTTTATAGTAAGTGAAATTTTTAAAGTTTCACTAAAACGTTGTAAATATTGCATTGAAGCAATTCTTCGTTAAATTCCATTTTCTTATTACTCAGAATGGGGGTTTATCAGAAGAGCTGTAACTACAACTGCACCTTGCGCCGTCATACACATTTTTAATCGAATAAAGCAGAATTTGAGGCGCTGAACTTTCGAGTGACCTTTCGAGAACATGATAATAATGTTTTATAGTACGTGCCAAAATTTCAAAACTATAAGGCCTAAAGAGGTAACAAACAAATAGACAGATAAACGCATTTCCACTTATGTTAGTGTGTAAGTATAAATGAAGAGGTATATATAACATTATTTTCGAAAAAAATGTATTATAGTGACAAGTGACAACCCTCAAATAGATTATAATTCAAGTTTAAAATGAATTTAAAAAAAATATGATGACAATTTGGTAAATTATGCGCCAGTAATGCTGGAATATTTTTCGCTGCAAAATGTGGTCGCTGGTCGCTGTCACGTCGGCACGGTGCAGTGCGCGAGCGCGCGCGGAATGTGCCCGGGAGTATTCCAACGGAACACTGGTCGACTATTTTCAAATATTTAATTCTTTCAAATATTTAAGTTGAGCTGAAATATTTGAAAAAAATTGTGTGAAAATGTAATCTGGTATAAAAACTATCGACCCACATCACGACGATGATATACTGCGGGACATGTGATGTGTTATTATTCAGGAGAATAGGACCCCGCCGAGTGGATTCAATGAATGCGCGCCTCTTCTATCTATTCGATAAAAACAGCATAAAAAGCATTTTCATTTCTCTACTATTTAAAAAATAAGGCTCTACACGATTTCATTGAGTTGAAATAATTATAATGAATGCATTTCAAGAAACAGCCGTATATTTAACAAAATAATTTAATTGCGCGGTTTTAAAATGATCCGTAATGCGATAGACGCTCCTTGGGAGCGGACCGACCGTCTCAATTGCATTTCACGCAAGTCGGCTGTGAAAGCGAGTTTTTAATTTAATTCAATGCCTGCGCGAAGTTTTATTTTTAATATTTCAAACGAGCGCCTGTTCCTTTTGTGAAGCTGTGGTGAATGATGTCCTTCATCATCAGGCCTTACGCTTTCCCTATAGCATGTATCTTTTTGTGCTTCCCCATTACTAATGATCGTCAGTTAATCCCCGAGCCTTAACGTTGTCTATAGAAACTCCGAATACGTGTTGAGGAAATTTTTATTATGTAGCAACACCGGATAAAACTTATTTTACTTATTAATACTTAGTTTATGAGTTTGTCCGGGATAAACGAAATTATTCATTTGATTGATTCTGGTAAATTATACGTCGTAAAAGCAGGTTATTTGGTAAAAATTTGAATAAGGAGCATCTCTTCTTCTTCTTCTATATTTTCGTAGTGGCAATCGGCTACGAATTCACCTCATTTCTGCCAGTGTCGAGTGTATATGTTTGAAGTTACGTAATATTTTTTCAAATGTGACAATAAAGTCGGTGTCACATTGTATTGCTTCTTGGGAGTTTTGAAGTCAATCCGATGTATATTATTTTTACCAGACAAAACTCGCAGTCTTATTATTGCCTTGAAAAAATGCGGTCACATTTAAGGTCACACTTTTATTTCAATGTTTCAATATTGTCCACGATTATTGACTATTGATAAACAAACTAACACCAAATTTATACACCAAACACCACAATAAACCTGTATAAAACATTATAACAAATTTGTAAGCGATGCGTCAGTCGGGTTGCCGGCAAAAAATCTCTTGAATATATTTTCTTTAATTTTTATTTTTGTAAGATAATCTGGCGAGAATTTTTTCACAACAATGGAACTCATTAGATGTCATTTTGGTGTAATATGACTATAAAGAAAGGTATGAAGCAGCAACAATTTTATGAACTTTGGCCACAACTTTTGGTGATTCTTCTTATTCACAAGTTACAGTTTTCAATTGTTTACTGAATTTAAAAAATAACGGAGAAGTTTTGAAGATTACATGGTCAGGTCAGATCAGTCGCCGACCGCAGTTACTCAAGAAAACGTTTCGTCAAAAAGTTAATTTGTGTAAACCGACGAATTATATATTATGTAGAACTTGAGGGAGAACAGGATCAGCAACGTTGTAGACGATTTTTCACGGGCAGCTGTCTCTCCATAAGCGTTATTAGAGATGGGTTCCGCACAAATTTAGCGATGAGCAGAAGTATTTTGCGTGGATCGGCGCAAATTTATGATGGATAAAGTCGACTCTGACTGGGAAAAATATCCTTTTATGATAAACTGACAGGTGACGAAACAAAGCGACAGTCCGAGCCGCCTCGAGCTTCACTCGACGTGTGGGTTCAAATGGCGCGCCATGACTCGTGACATCACGCGTCATGAAAAGCGAGCCTCGCTGCCGTGAATAGTCCACAGCGCCTCACGGAAGCATTCATACATATTCATTGCAGCGTGTGGCCGCTCACCAGATTAAAATGAAAACCTCGGGAAACGTTTCCGCAACATCGGTGTTTTTTTACAAGTTTTTTATAGCACGACCGGCATCGATTTCAGACTGGAAAAAATTGAAACGATGATCATAACTGTGGAAAATTTGGCGGGATTTTTGCGATAGCTCTACGTAACAAGTTTTAACCTTTATATTGAGCTATTGGTGTCAATGCTGATGTAACACAAACTAAACTTGGGCTCTCCCTATCTTTTTCTTATGCTAAACACCAAAACGAGATAGCAAAAATTTTTAGGCAGTACCTACAATACTGTAAAAAGGCACAAAATGTTGCGATTTTGCGTATCTTTAATCGGCATATTACGAGGTCTCATCTAAATTTGTATGTAGAACTTAATTTTGAGGTGTCTAAACAAAACCGTGCCAAAATTGTTGCTATCTCGTTTTGATATTTGGTATTAGAAAAAGATAGGTAGTGCCTATATTTAGTAGTGTTACAGCAGAATTAACGTTATAAATTTAGATAGGAGACTTATCACCAATTTACCTAGTATTCATCGTCACCATCATAGAGGTCCACTTTTGGACACAGGTCTCCTCCATAAAAAGAGGGATTGACCATCTATGATAATCTTCTTGATTGACACCTGTCTTTGAGATCGTAGTAGATCTTAGATGAATCGCATGATGACGTTGCTACCCATTATCCTTTAGCATCTCTCAGCTGATTCCCATAGCGTCCACAGGGAAATATGGTCTATGGTCGGAATATTAGTCTGACATTGGCCTGCTGTTACCGCAGCAAAATGATGGCAACTCATTCACAATGACGCCAGACCACAGGGAGTGTGTGTCAACTTGTTCCACCGCGGCCTATTGCGGGCGGTGCCCCTGGTATGTGTACTTAGGACCCACTTCTATCATATTTCGGAAAACGCGTCAGGACTACATCAGATGAGACTCCATCATCAAAATCTGTTCCACAGTTTTATCCTCTGGGGTAACAGCAGATTCGGTGAGTCTGAGAAATAGCATTAACACTTTCGGTGCCGATCACACGCCATCGCGTGACGTGGCGTCAATGCTAAGAAGCCAGTCACGTGCCAAAATAATATTATTTTACCACTTTTCAATCATATTTGTTACTAACCTTTGCTCCTGGCTCCGCCCGCGTGAATGTCGGTTTTCCGCTACATGGGAAATCCCAAAATAATCTCATAGATTTATATAAAAAGCCTAGGAACCACTTTACTTGAGCTCTCATACCTAAACGGCGGTTACTAAAACAGGGATCAGTAGGGAGTAATACTTTTAAGTTTGTAATAGTTTGACCAAAATCTAGCATCTTGTTTTCGCGTGAAGCTCGAACAAACAAACATCGACGGATTTGATTTCAGAAGCCCTTAATTAGTCGATCTGAGTAATTTTTCAAATTACTTTTGGTTTACAAAATTTGACATTTGACAATTTTATAATAATATAGATAGATAGATAATAAATAAATGACCTTCCGGGAGAATCAACATGACCTTCCGGGAGAATGAATATGACCTTCCGGGAAAATCAATATGACCTTCCGGGAAAATCAACATGACCTTCTGGGATAATGAATATGACCTTCCGGGAAAATCAATATGACCTTCCGGGAGAATGAATATGACTTTCCGGGAAAATCAATATGACCTTCCGGGAGAATCCATTTCTACGGCGACACGTGACGGTGGCAGTGACTGTGTTAAAATAAGGTTCCCTCAGTGGGTGGCGCTCTGTCCGGGCTGAGGTTTCACGAAATTAATCCCTCTGCTTTTACGAATTTAACTTAATTACTCACAGGAAAACTTCTGACAAAGGTATTAAATTAACAAAAGCTTGAACTTCTCACCGGTAACTATTTATTTTTAAATACGTGTTACACCTCCGTCACGAGCCCCGGCGCCAACTAAACGTCATTCGTTTGTCATTTTATTCTCTGACTCGCATTATCGTCATCATCATTCACCGAACTCCCCTGATTAGCAGGGGGATTACGCCGTAATCTACCAAGTTGACTTAGTGCAGATAAACACGCGAGCGAAGCCGCAGCGAACAGCTAGTATCTTATACATTTCATGGGCTTAGAGACCACACCTAGGCACATACGACCCACGATTCGGTCACATCTTCGGTCATCCACATGCAAACATCTTTACATATACTTTTCTCGCTCAACGGCGCCAGGTACTCGACACTTGTGAAACAAAATCTCAAGAGTGATTAAGCAGCGGGCCGCCGTTTCGTCCCGCCTCGTCAAACGGCACCGCACGCAACTCGCATTGCCTCGAACTAACCGCTATTTAAGCAGTGCGCGGCGGCACCGGCGGCCCCTAATTACCACGTACCCTTATAACTTTCATTGTATTTG
This sequence comes from Thaumetopoea pityocampa, assembly GCA_017165845.1. Taxonomy (NCBI): domain Eukaryota; kingdom Metazoa; phylum Arthropoda; class Insecta; order Lepidoptera; family Notodontidae; genus Thaumetopoea; species Thaumetopoea pityocampa. The sequence continues at coordinate 10,162 of WUAW01000050.1, read as the reverse complement.
TACTCTGTGACTGCGGCGCAACCGCAAGCCCCATCAACCCTTATAACTCACCCCGAGCGTGGCAGCGGAGATACGCGGCCAGGCTGCAGCAGAACGTTGTGTACAAATTTGAAAAAATCCGTATCTAGATCGTCACTATTTTTTAGCCTATATTGTAATCTATAACTATTATAAAATTATTAAATGTCAAATTTTCAAAAGATCAAAGATATTTAAAAATAAACTCAGATCGATTAATTAAGCGCTTCTGAAACCAAATTTTATTTGTTTGTTAGAGCTTCACGCAAAAACCAGTTGGTAGATTTTGGTTAAACTATTATAGTCTTAAAGGTTTTATTCCGGCTTAAATACTGCGGCATGTTTCATCAAAATTGGTCCAGTTGAATTGATGGTACAGCTTGATCCCTGTTTTAGTAGCCGCGTTAAGGTACGAGAGGTCAAGTAAGAGTGGTTACTCGGCTTTTTATATAAATCTATGATTGGGATTTATCATGTAGCGGAAAACTGATATTCATGTGGATGAAGCCGCGGGCGAAAGCTAGTCACCTATATAATCTAACGGGGCGGTGTGGCGCCGGCATGATAATAGCGTCACTCCGTGTCTCCACGTGGATGCTGTAGGAACCAGCTGAGGGACGTGCCAGGATAATGGACTAGTGGTGTGACCACGCATGTCATGTTTTATATTTCAAGTTCGAATCCAAGCGGCACACTTTTGACTTTCAAAGTCATGTGCGCATTAATAATTTAATTATCGTGAGTATAACTGCACGCCCGAGAGATTTTCTCGGTGCGAACTATAGCCTATCCCCTCTCATTCTGGGGGAGACCGTGCGCTACCGTGCGACAGTAGATGGGTTGATGATGGGACTACTATTAGGCGTTGTACACACTTGCTGCACGCGCCGCCGCTGCCCCCTCCCTCCCCCCACCTCTAGCACTAGTAGGCACCCTGCGGTCATAGTTCTGAGCTCATGTGGTTGAGTCGTGATTAGGTAACAAACATACAGACAAACGTACAGATGACAAAAAACTATTATTATTATTATATGTAGTAAATAGCAGAGTAATTAAACGCGGCTTTTAAAGCCAGGATCCGTCTCCGGAGCGGTGGTCATTTCATGTGTCGTGTGATCGGTGTCTATTTATATTTATTCCGCATTAATTATTCGACTAACTAACACACTAAACTCGGCTTAAATGCGCGCGGTTACGGGTGAAAATCGTATTAATGTAATTTATGTACATATTTATTTAAACTTCATAAGTAATTCGGGTGAGAGTTACCTGTTCTGAACAGAGCTCATTAAAAACGAACTGTTTAATGTTAACATAGTGTAGTTGACAATTAATTTGCACTATAAATATAAATTGAATTAATTAATCCCAATATAGGTGCACTGGTGGTGTAGTGGTTTTAGACACGGCCTACGATCGTAGGGTCGTGGGTTCGATCCCGGTCCCGTACCACTGAGTTATTATTTGTAATTCATATACGATCTATATTCTAGACACCAATGCACTTAACGGAGAAGGAAAACTTAGTGAGGAAACCTGCATGCCCGCATGGGTATGTGAAGTCTACTAACCCGCACTAGGCCAGCGCGGTAGTCTACGGCCTAATCCCCCTTCTGATCAGGGGAGGTCCGTGCCCCTGTAGTGGGGACGATATGGTCTGGGGATGATGATGTTGATGATGATGTATGGGGTCAGTCCATTTCTTCCTTGATTATGGCAAATCCCTCGTTATTTGAGCAGGAGGTCCATGTTCAGCAGTGGAATTCCAAGGGCTGGTGTTGGAAATGGTGATAAATACTAGTGTAACGACCAAATTTATTAAATCCATTGGCCTATAAGCTTGGAAAGGCGTGTCTGCACGAGTGTTCCGCAGAGTGGATGACACTCCTGCTGCTCCTCTCGATACAATTCTCAAGGAGAGTGGGATTCCGCTACACTTCGCACCAAAATATTTATTATTTGCATTGTCGATTATACAAAAGTAGTTTGAAATATGCAATCGCTTGCAGACAACCTTTGCATGGACAGGATTCATAGCGAGGTGTCGCTGTGCAATTGTGTTGTGCCTATTTATTTACAATAAAAACACCATATGATATACATACATAATATGAATTGTACCTATATAATATTTAAAGGTATTTTACTCATTTCAATCCCTCACACGACTCTACAAATTTCTTCTCCTATCAGACTAAGAAAACACTTGCTCAATCTCTTCTGCTTTCACTTCTAGGCTATGCTGACGTTTGTTTCCTAGACGCTACTAAGGAACTTGTAAACAAACTCGAGCGTTTGCAGAATTTATCTATTCGTTTCATTTTTGGTCTCCGAAAGTACGAGCACGTTTGAGAAACGTTTGAAGTGGATGCCTGCCTTCGGCAGTGTGGAGATCCTCATGTTCTGTCTTTTCTTTATTCTATTCTTCTATCCTATCTCCAGGAACGTTTTGAATATCTTGTCCCCAGGTGAGAACCCTGCCGCGCAAGCTCTTCTCTTGTTTTGCGTATCCCGCACCACAAATTCAGTCGTTACAGTGAGTCTTTCACTGTGCGTGCGGTACGCCTATGGAATTCACTTCCTCATTCTATTCAGTATAACTCTTTCCTGAGTGTTTTCAGAAAAAAAGTTAAGGTGTACTTTCTTTCAAAATGATATATGTATGTATTTAGTGTGTTTCGGTATTTGTATATGTGTATGTATGTTTCTGTACTTAGTTCACCGGACCCTGTCCTCTTTCTAATCTCAAATATTTTCACACTCTAAGGTTTGCTGGAAGAAAACTCAATTTCTGAGTTAAGCTGGCCTTTGTATATCTTTTTTCTTTATTTACAAATGTATTTATTTGTATAGAGGCGTGACTGTATGTATGTATGTAGTATGTACTATGGTCTCTGCCTACCCTTATGGGATATCGGCGTGTGTGTATGTATGTATGTATGAATTTATTTGTTTGTGTACAATAAAGAATAAATAAATATTAATAGATTCAATGAAAAGGTGTATTTTTGTCGCTCATTGCAATAATCATTCCTTTCCAAGTAACACACAACATGTCGTCTGTCTCCTGTGGGCTTTGAGTCTCTGTCCTCGTTGGAGCTTAAATCACAATGTAATTATTGGAAACGAAATTTCTTGTGGTTTTACAAATGAAATGTTATAGTAAATGTTGGATTTGAAACCTGATCACAGCTACGTTTTCCAAGTAGATATCGCGATCGAAGAAAATGTATTGGCCGTAAGTAGTTAAAATTCAACTTTTTTCTAGAGCCAAAAATGATATTTTCTATAAAACATATTTTCTAACTGATAAAGAAATTCTTTCCGAAGAATACCTCTAAATGACAGTGAATATCATAGCAAAATCCGTTGTAGAACTAAAAGAACTAAGGTAATTAATAGACGGACGGACGTAGATAGAAACTGTTTCCCATTTATAACCTAGCAACGATAATTTCAGCGTCATTAAGCTGCAGGTTCAGCTAGTTTTAAAAAGTCACACTGCTAACAAAGGTCATGATTCGCTCAATTCGGCTGTACCCAGAGTAAACGGCCCAGCACCAGGTTTTATTTGTGAACAAATACGTGCAGTATGCAAATCTGACAGGCCCCCGTCCATAATAAGGCGCTCTGAGTTCAGGATAACGTGAGCGCAGACTAGCTGAAATTGGATCGGCAGGGACAGACTGAAACATACGATCATTTATAGATTGAAACACCTATAAAAAGGTTATTCTAAGTCTTAATACCCGTATTAGTTTCTTTTTTTAATTTTGACAATTATGTTTTTAAATCTTTGTAGCAAGAACGGAAAATTTTTCACAATGGCAGTCGTCTGCAAATTCGCGCCATTTCTGCCAGCGTCAAGTGCGTATATTTTGTTAAATTATAAAGTATCTGTCTTTAAGTTAATATCATAATAATATAATAATATTCTGGACATTTTTCACACACATTGATCTAGTCCCAATTTAGGAATCCTAATTTGAGGTTGGATCAATTACAATTTATTTATACCGATACCTATGTAACAACAAAATTACAATGTTTTTGCATACCGTGTATGCAAAAACA
>WUAW01000046.1:40678-52808 GCA_017165845.1 Thaumetopoea pityocampa | reverse complement strand
ATTTCCACATAACATGCATCGCATAATAAAAAATACATGTTGGCGCCTCGGGCAAGTCACGTAAAATTTGCTCGGCAGCCAACGTGTTAAGGCGCCACTACTTTAGCCAACAGTTACTCGTGTTAATCTATACTATTATAAAATTGTCAAATTTTCAAAAATAACAGATATTTTAAAACAATATACTCAGATCGACTAATTAAGGGCTTCTGAAACCGAATCCGTCGATGTTTGTTTGTTCGTTCGGGTTTCACGCAAAAACCAGCGGGTAGATGTCACTTAAACTGTTACAGTCTTAAAAGTACTATTTCTACTTAAATAATGCGTCATGTTTCATCAAAATTAGTCCAATAGAATTGAAGATACAGCTTGATCCCTGTTTTAGTAGTTGCCGTCAAGGTACGAGAGGTCAAGTAAAAGTAGTCTTTTGGCTTTTTATATAAATCTATGGCTGTGTCGGGATTTCCTATGTGGCTGAAAACCGACATATACGCGGGCGGAGCCGCGGGCAAAAGCTAGTAAGTAAATAAAATCAATATTAAAAAAATGGAGGTAGAACGCTCTGCTTTTCTAGTTCTCATATCAAATACATATACCGATACTATTACGGAATGAAATATTTTTCCTATCTACCTTCTCTATTTATATAAAATACCATTAGAGAGATTACGGCAAAACATTTGACAATTTAATCGCTATAATTGAATTGTAGAAATAATGCATTCAGATTTATTAATTAAATAACATTGTTTACGTCGAATTAAGTTATTCATCTCAAGGTTTGATCTGTGGAATTTTTTGAGAGTGAAATCTGTACATCTTCGTTAACTATGAAACTTGCGTGTATAGTAGGTATATTGTATAACATTTATATAATACAAAGAGATGCGGAGAATGACGTCACAGATACACTGAGGCTGATTAACTGATTCTCAGATTAATTAGTCAATTCCATTACAAATAGAAACACTGCTATGTTGTGGTTAAATCGTTTGTCACAATCTTATGTACACGAGGCGTTCAACACATTTCTCCTGATTAGCAACACACCTATGTAAGAATGAAACCGTATATTATTTTGACTCTTTCTTATACATTCATGATACCAATGTGCAAATGTGAATTTAAACAATGAACTTATTAATAACTACTAATTTATTTATTTATCTATTCAACAGTTTATTGCTATGCTTACAGCAATGCCAAAGCGCATAGCAAGATAGTTACCAATTATATTTGTAATCAGACAGATACAATTCTATATTCGAATTGAATTTATATTTTTTTTATAATTATATTTTTTTTATAATTATATTTTTTTTTGTTTATTTAATTTTCGAATTCGAAACTATAATAGAATCACCATCATCCCGTCTACTGTTCCACTGCAGGCACGGGTCTCCTCTCAGAATGAGAGAGGGGTTGGGGTTAGTTTATATAGTCAACCACACTGGCCTAATGCGGGTTGGTAGACTTGACACGCCATTCAGAAAATCTCTTAGGCATGTAGGTTTACACAAGATGTTTTCCTTCACATATTATATTATTAACTAGCTTTTGCCCGCGGCTCCGCCCGCGTGAATGTCAGTTTTCCGTTACATAAGAAATCCTGAAACAATAATAGATTTATATAAAAAGACAAAAACCACTTACTTGAAATCGCTCCTTGACGGCAGTTACTTAAACAGGGATCAAGCTGTATCTACAATTCTACTGGACCGATTTTGATGAAATGTGCCGCACTATTTAAATCGGAATTATACCTTAAAGACTGTAATAGTTTGAAGAAAATTTACTCGCTGGTTTTTGTGTGAAGCTCGAACAAACAAACAAACATCGACGGATTTGGGTTCAGAAGCCCTGAGTCGATCTGAGTAATTTCTTTTTTTAATATCTTTGATTTAAAAAAATTGACATTTAACAATTTTATAATAGTATAGAATAGATAGATAGACACTTACATGCTTTCGAAAAGGCAGATGTGCATGAATTGGATTCGAATGTAAGACTTGGCATACACGGTCGTACCGGTAGAGGCTATCACTGTTTATTTTAATAATCGCATAATCGTTACTAATTAGTTGTAAAAACAGGTATCACATTCACCGCTCAACGAGTCGGTTGTCTTCAACTCGAATTGTATATGCATTCAAATTATTCGAATTATTCATTCAAATTATTCAATCGAATTGTATATGCATTCAAATTATTCGAATAATTTGTTGATTTGAATTTATCAATCATATTATTCATTAGTCGCGCGTCGCTAATTCATGAACTGCAGTGCTGAGCCACCATCACAGGCCGACTGTAAGTCCATTTCTTACATCGAAAACACGAAAAACAAATAGTAAAAATTCACCACTATAAAAAACAATAAAAGTAAAAATGCGTTTATCTGTCTATCTATTCCCTCTTCATAGCTCAACCAGTAAGATAATTTCTTCGTTATTTGGCAAGGAAGTATCTACTTGCAACAAAATAACTACAGGATGAAGTTGCTCACAAAACCAACATAATAGAGGTAACGACATCTATTGCATTTATTAACATGCCGTAGTGACTGATAACTATGTTCATGGTAGTTATTGATGTATTGATAAATCAATGGTCAACGTGTGTTTTATTTTCAAATAAATAAAAGGTTTATCTTTGCTTTACAAGAATATCTTTTAGCAATTGATACTTAATATTAGTCTAGACCCTTAGTTCCCGAAGTGGTTCAGGTGGACCCCCAGGGGTCCACGGGAGACTCGACGGGCGTCTACGTTGGCGTACGCAAATTTCCATAGTTAGATCTAATTTTCACATTTTTTGTCGAGTTTTGGGACTATGGTAGAAATACAGCTGCAGGGGGCCCACCAGAACCAGCTAAATTTTGAAAGTGGTCTATGAGAAAAAAAGTCTGGGAACCTCTGGTCTAAACGATCAATAACATTTGCAATTATCAGTGGCTGAAACAGTGTTTATAAACATTTTAAATTATATTTTTAGTGAGGTTAACTTTCGATGCGTATTTACACTACAAATTAGTGCATTATTAAAAAAATGTTTAATAAATAACTAAAATTAATAAATAAGAGCAAAAATTTTTAATTATTTTTATTATTAATTAAAAATTTGTTTAAATATTTTAGTAAATTAAAAAAATATACTTTTGTAATCACGCTAAAGAAGTAAAACTTCTAAAGCCCGAACAGAAGTAAAATAAAAAAAAAATATTTTACCTAAAAGGGCCTAAATGTTTGTTGGTTTCTGAAATATTAACCGTCTGAAATCCCAGCGGGCATACGGCTAGTGTAGATATAATTCCAAATGTGATAAAAAAATAATTCCATCACATAATTATTGCGAGCAAAACTAAGCGGTTCAGCTAGTAATATAATACAACTAACTCGTACATCAATGCGGGCCGCACACTTATTGACAACATACAAACATAAAATCTAAAATAATTGTGAACGCCCGACTGGTCTCCAACGACTACCGGATGACGTAACGCGATAGCAAAACAGTCAATATTTGATATGGAGCCATTAGCCATGGGCCGCGATAACGCGACAAGTTCACTAATGAGAACGAGACACACAGATACTGTCAATGTAGCACGATCACGAACAAGAAAGTGTTTCACGACATTAAACTCGCGCATACCCTGTCCAGCATCAGATAATTGTTAATTTAACGCGATTGTAAGTAACTAAGAATATTATCGTTTTACAACTTCAAACACGCTCATACTATGCAATAATATTGTTTATTCATAATCTGTTCGTCATAAAATACTTTTAATGTAAAACTTTGTACGATCACAAACAAGAAAGTGTTCATTTCACGACATCAAACTCGCGTATACCCTATACATCATCAGATAATTGTTCATTTAACATGATCGTAACTAAGAATATTATTGTTTTGCAACTTCAAACTCGCTCATACTATGCAATATTGTTTATTCATACTCTATTCGTCATCAAATACTTTTAATGTATTGCTCTGCACGAGCATGAAAAATAGTTTCACGATATTAAACTCGCGAATACCCTGTCCATCATCAGATAATTGTTAATTTAACACGATCATAGGTAACTAAGAATATTATCGTTTTACAACTTCAAACTTGTTCATATTATGCAATATTGTTTATTCATACTCTGTTCCTCATCAAATACTTTTAATGTAAAACTTTGTACGATCACAAACAAGTGTTCATTTCACGACATCAAACTCGCGCATACCCTATATACATACATCATCAGATAATTGTTCATTTAACATGATCGTAACTAAGAACATTATTGTTCTGCAACTTCAAACTCGCTCATACTATGCAATATTGTTTATTCATACTCTATTCGTCATCAAATACTTTTAATGTATTGCTCTGCACGAGCATGAAAAAGAGTTTCACGACATCAAACTCGCGAATACCCTGTCCATCATCAGAAAATTGTTAATTTAACTCGATCGTAGGTAACTAAGAATATTACTGTTTTACAACTTCAAACTTGCTCATATTACGCAATATTGTTTATTCATACTCTGTTCGTCATCAAATACTTTTAATGTAATGCGCTGCACGAGCATAAAAAAGAATGTGTTTGTTCCACGACATCAAACTCACGCATACCCTGTCCATCATCAGATAATTGTTAATTTAACACGATCACAGCTAAGAATATTATTGTTTTACAACTTTATACTCGCTCATACTATGCAATATTGTTTATTCATACTCTGTTCGTCATCAAATACTTTTAATGTATTACGCTGCACGAGCATGAAAAAGAAAGTGTTTCACGCCATCAAAATCGCACATACCCTGTCCATCATCAGATAATTGTTAATTTAACACGATCATAGATAACTATGAATATTATCGTTTTACAACTTCAAATATGCTCATAGTGTGCAATAATATTGTTTACTCGTACTCTGTTCGTCATATAATACTTTTAATATAGTTTAACGTGCACCGTACGTACGATCATGAACAAGAAAGTGTTTCACGACATCAAACCCATGCATACCCCATCCATCATCAGATAATATTATGTTTTAACACGGTCATAACAAATTTTTTTATTGTTTCACGACTTTAAACTCACTCATACTGTGCAATAATATTACTTACTCATACCAGTGTATAAGTCATCAAGCAATCAATCAATCTTCGTCATCAAATATTCAAGAAAGAACAAGAAAGTGTTTGTTTCATAACATCAAACTCGGTCTCACTCGTTCATCGTGAGATAATTGTTAATTTAACATGATTATAACCAAGAATATGTTTGTTTTATAATTTTAAACTCACTTATACTGCGCAATACTATGATATATTGTTTGCTCATACTCTGTTATCATCAGACGCTGTCGATGTAATGTCATCATAAGTAGAACGTAATTGTTTCATGACTTCAAATACGCGGAAAGTAGCTCGATTATCAATAAGACGTCGTTGTTGCATGTCGTCAAAGTCACTCATATCTTACTCATCAGATACTCTTATTTTAGCATGCTGCACGATCATAAGTACGAATACGTTTGTGTCAAACTCGCTTATATCCTGTTCATTGTCAGATACCTTCGAAGTAGTACTATTCAATAAATATACTAAACAAGACTAGTACGCTGCACTATCATAAACAAGAATTTGTTTGTGTCATGAGTTCAAACTCCCGAATGCACACACACATGTTATGATACTTTTAATGTAACTCAATCATAAATATTTTTTTCCCTCAAATCGATTCATCCCGGTTGGACATCAGATATTCCCAATGTAGTATTATGAACCAGAATCTGTTCAATATACAACAACTCGCTTAAACTCTGATCTGATCTTAAGGTTAATGTTTTTATGATTAACTTCGATCTAGTCAAGACTCGTCGGCCGATGTGTAGGCTTGACCGACAACTGGACAATGGATCAGTACCAAACTGTCTCTCCATAAGCATTGTTCGAGATGGGTCCCGCACAAATTTAACCATGAGCAGAAACCACGTCGCGTTTGGTGCAAATTTATGAGACATTCAACACTGGCGAGCATAAGAAAAACGCTTATGATATACTGAAAGGTAACAAATCATTGTTAAATAACTATGATGATACTAAAATAAAACGACAGTCCACGGTATGGTGCTTTCAAGATGAGCTGACTCCAACGAAATATCGTCGTGCACGAAGCACACAGAAACAAATGGTCGCCTCATTTTTCTGCAAAATGGATGCATCGCTACTGGAATGCTAGAGAATCTAAGAATAGTCAATTCCGATTGGCATGTAAAAGTTTGTGCCCCAAGTGTCGTCAGCTTGGTATGACAAGCGGCCGAAATCAGGAATCTGGCAATTCTTCTGGCATCAAGAAAACGCTGCTTCGCACACTTCTACCAGAACGCTAGACTAATTTAATTCCAAGAAACGTGTCTATTCTGCCTCACCCGCCATATTCCATTGACTGAGCGCCTTGTTATTTAAAATACTTTCCAAAAATTAAAAAAAAATAAAGGGAAAGAGATTTGAAATCAAAGATGCCTTGGCTGCTTATAATTTTAAGATTTATGGGATGTTCGAGTGCTCGTCGGTATTTTCCAAGTGGTTTAGATGAATGGAAAAGTGTATGTGTGTCCGTAATAAAGAATAAATTTTATAATTTTTGTGTACCTAATTTCTTTTGGGATGTACCTCGTCCACTTGAGAATGCCTTTACTCCGGTGCATGAAGTAGAACAGGTCAGTATTGGGTAGCATCTTCGTCAGTATGTCACATCTTTTATAAATAAATTCGTATAGAAACAGATAAATCATATGCCAAAAATATGAATATTTTTTGCTTAAGGTTTGGAAAGGAGACAGTTATTCATCCAATATGTATCATAATAATCTGTATCAACGTTCTTAATGTCGTTACAACTAACTCAATTATAGAGTACTATAGATTACTCAAATATAGAGTAATGACACAGATAATTTGTTCTATAATAGTTGTCACTAGTTATTGTATTTCTGTAGTTAATATTTCTGATATTGTAGCCAGTCGCTTTACAGAACTATTTCTTAGAACAGAACAGAATAGATTCTTTATATGTTGAACAGTTGATACCTGCAGATTTAATAGCAGTCACTGTGATAGTGATAATAATGATGATTATTTATAGCCTAAAGCCAGTCCTTATATCACGTTTACCTTCTATACAAATTTTTAAACCAACCCTCTCTACGGTTGAAGCGTAAAAATTTAAGAAATAAACTGACTAATAAACACATTTTAGCTTTTACAATATTGGTGTGGATGTGAATTAATGCAGATTATAATTTTGCTTATTAGTAAGTACATATTATGAGTGACCAGAGCTGGTTTCAAAAAATTCTAAGAACTCGCAGCGATTGTTGGATGTCCCATCAATCCTGGACCTAGACCTCATGAGGTGTCTAAGTTTGTTGTGGGATTAGTTGCTGATTAGTGGGTACTGGTTCCAAAGTGACCAACTTCAGCCAAAAACTCTGTTTATTTGAGTCCATTTAATAGCTAAGATTTAATCCAGTATTTGCTGTTCCCAGAAAGTTATACACAACGGTGTAGTTCATGGCAAGGAGACGGTGTTGGTTAAAGATCAGGAAAAGCTAAACGGCTTTTTCAGAGCAAACAGACTGTGGTACTTAGATGGTGTTAACTCTATCATCAATCAGTAAACCCACTCTCATCAGCCGTTTGCTGCACGGGTCTATCTCGAGGGGTCAATCTTGAATCCGTTCAAATAACGCTATCGCCACACAGGTCGAGCCCGAAGGTGAATGATGTATACCAGTTCATATACTATCCACGGGATTTGTTGTCAGATTCCAAAACGATTCCATAAAGGTAAAGCTGGATTACGTCTGGATACGTAATATTCCAGAATGCAAAGCAGAGCTTAACATAGGGCGCTAGCGTCTTTAGCCATGTGCCCTCTAGAGACGGTAGTCCTTGCCCTCTTATCGTAGGTTTAAGGCGATACCTGTACGTCGTTAAACTGCAACGCACCGACATTAAACTCATTTACTTTCTTGTGACTTTCCATTTATGATGTGGCTTTGATTTTGGGTGAATGACGGCTTTCTGATTCCCAGAACCCGAATAAAGAGAAGTCAAATGCCCTATTTTAGGCCTTGTCTTAAGGAGACCCCCTTGCACTCCAACCATGCCGTCATACAGTATAAAAACATGGTGTCTAAAATTCTTTAGTAACCAACAAATAGTTCATTAAATTTAAAAAAATACCCATTCACTGACAAAACTCCTTTTTATTACAATTATAAGCTGTGATAAGGTCAGAGCGAGGTCATTCGAAAGTCCCTTTCCAGTATTGAATTGTCCATCGATACCCAAGTGAATTGGAGCAAAAATTTTAAGGAAATAATATATTGAAGAAAGCGAGATTAAATATATGTTTAAAACTGTAGTTTTGTCTCAAGTCGAGTCGACCTTCTGTGTGTGTGTTTTTGTGTGTTTTATATCAAATGCAGTTCAGCCATTTAGGTGAGATTGAGCAGTTGACATCAAAACTTTCACATTTATATAAAATGAACTAAAGAATTATTATTTTGTGTAAAACAACAAACAACGAGTGTTCATATAAATATACCTCCAATATCATATAGTACATACATGTTCGCTAAAACATCGCATCTCTAAGGGGGTGAAGTGACGGGCGGAGGCGTCGGAAGGTTATCACACATGATAAGAGCCCATCCATCACTACGCGCGTCTGTCAGAGAATGCTCTAGGGAGTCGAAGTACGCGGAAGATTTTTAGAACCTAACTACGGCATCTATCAAGTATAGAGTTGACGTGACAATAGAAAAAAATATGATCAGTTTTAAACATGTCTCTGTCTAACATTATTAAACCTGACGTTTGGTCTTCCTATTCAATCAAATCGAAAATTATTCTTTTATCATCATTTTTTAATTTGAAAAATCATAAGCATTCTTCAGGCTCCATTAATTTCTATATCAATCTATTTCACTTAGTCCACTAAGACGGACTTTAAAGAATCGATATTATAATAAAACACATACATATATGTATCTATTTCTTTAATACATAAGATGCCTGCCCCACTCATGTGTAAATTCCATGTCTTTATGAAAAAGATCCGAGTCCAACAGCGCACTGAATAGTTGATGGTGTTGGTGGTGGGGATATTTAGCGTACATTTTTTTTATATCCATTGATAATACCGGCTGTACTAGTTAATCGAAGAAATATCTGAATGATTTTCGAAGTAATAATTGAGTTAATAGACTGACTAATATTTTAAAAATTAAACACAGAATATATAATAATTTAATACAGACAATATCAGTTCAACAACTTTTCAACACATATTGATTTTAATGAAAAGTTCTTCAATACGGAATCAACGTATTAATATATAATTACGGAAATTCTTCCAAATATAAACTTCAAAAGGCTTAACATTGGATTTTTCCCGACTTTCGACTAATTTAAATCTGGAGATTGTCGAGAGAAGCGTTTGATTCGTAGGGTGATGTCTATGTGAACGCTAATGAGGGCTCAACAGTAAGAATTGAATGGTTATAACATCAAAAGGTGTTACATTATTGAGAGTCGTAGTGATATAAATACATAACGCCTCGCCTTTGAACTTCGATCCTTACCCGACCATGCAAAAATTCCCATGATTCTCTTTAAAGGCGATTTAAACACGAACCCCGCACTGGTGTCTTACACCACTAGTCATAGGGGGGATTGCGGGAGGCTTACGGGGATGACGTCAGACGGAAGTGGGTTATCTGATTATTTGTGGAACTACAAACATCCGTGCGCGGAATCGGAAACGAATTTAATTTCGACGGATAAGTAGTTTCCGTAATGGATTTAATTATATTGGATTTGATGAAATTCTTTTATAGAAGACATTCATTCACAACTGTGTATAATTTCAGGTTTAAGAGATTTATGTATCTTTAAAAAAAAAAAACTACAACAGTATGAACAACTATATAAGATGACTTAAAATGATAAAAGATTAACAAATCAAGTAAGAAATTCTGATCCTAATCAAACACTAATCAGACATTACAGCTATCGTTAGATATTTCCGTAAGTGTTTTTTATTACTAGACTTAGTTTTACAATTTAATATTCCTCGTGGCAGGTTATCGTACAGTTGTGCTTCCTGAAACTTAACACTACTCTTTCCAATATTCGTCCTAGGTGCAGATAATTCCAATTCAAGCCCGTTACAAGTAACGTAGCAAGGTTTACGTTTATTGAAAGTAATTACAGAATATATATTTTTAATTAGATTTTTTTTTTATTAATAAGCATGTATTATATCTTTAAATTTCGCATTCGGAGTTTCGAATGAAATTGTATGTGCCGAATCAGTCTCGTAGTTACATCCTCCGAAATAAAAGCCGACTTTGATTTAAGTCATATAATTCTAAGAGGTGAAAGAATACCACAATTTGCAAGTAGTCTGTGACATCTCCCCCAGCATTAATGCCATCTTAGTAATAATTTGCTGTTTTTGCGTGATCATAATCATCATCATCCCCAGTTCATATGCTTTTTTTTTTATTATTTATTATTATTATAGGGTCTTTTAATCGTTTGGATTACATCAGCCCCGTTGTTCCCTTATGTCGTTTGAACCATTGATACCCCATGTGGTCTATATAGACCCACATGGGTCGACTATGACCTGCAAGAGGTCCACGCCAACTGTCAATAACACATTTGAAGTTAATAAATTTACAACAATGTTATATTAACTACGCTTTGGGGGTCTACTCAACAGTGAAAAACATTACAAGTGGTTCACAAGACAAAAAAGATTGAGGACCTCTGGTTTAAACCAATTTCTATTGTAATATTTATAAAGACCATCTCTGACGGTTCACTGTAGATAAAGAACACAGTTTTTGGGCCGTTACAGAAGTAGGCTTACTAAAATATATGTTAACTCAACTGGCCTACGTTAAATCTAACACGCTAACCTAGTGCGGTTTGAGACTTCACACACCCATACAGGCTTGGAGGTTTCCTCAATAAGTTTTCCTAATCCGTTGAGTGCATTGGTTTCTACAATGATACCGTACATGAAAATGAAATAACCCAATGATACAAGACCGGGATCGAATCCACGACCATTGGATCTCGAGTCGTGTCTGTCACCACTAGACCGTACTTCTGCACGATATACTCGTATTCTGGACATTTCACACACACTGATCTAGTTCAAACTAGGATTCCATGACGTATCTTGGGTACTAGACAATAATATACATGTTTATATAGATAAATAATACATAGATAAATACGTACATGACTCGGATACAAACATTTGTGTTCATAACGCAAAGTTTGCACCTACCAGGATTCGAACCTGGGACTCATTGGCACATAAAGAAGATTCATTGCCACTGTGGTCAATGGTTAATCAGTGGTCAGTCAATATATGTCAGTGAAGTGGGTTCTGGCATGTGATTGGCACCTACCCGACTTTCCCTATGGTACCTACAAACCCTGCGACAAGTGTCATTCACAAGCCAGCCCGCAACCATTACTGAACGTGTCTTCTGAAACACTGTCGATGTCAAGTCTATACAAACATATAGATATTAAAATGGGTTACTTATCTAATCGCGGACATGGTAAGTATTGCTTAACCTATTAGAGACGAATTAAAAAAAAAATATAAATATGAATTTGTTCATTATAAACGAAAAAAGTTTTCTTTTACATCAGTGCAAAGTTACAACATTAGTCTTATGCATGTAACAATAGAATTTTCACAATGAAGCAATGTGTAAGAAATTTTAGTAGATTGATACTTAGCATTTACGAGAATCTTGACTGGGATAAATGTGTTACAACAATCTTAAAAGCGTTAAAACTCACAAATTGAAAAGGCACTACAACATGCATATTATTAAATCAAATCTACCTGCGATTTCTTTATGTATTAATTGCTTAATTATTTCAAGCATGAAAAACATGCAAGCATGAAATATAACCAAAGTCAAAAATAACACTACTGTTTAGATAAGGTCATTAGGACAATATTCTATAACATAATAGTGACCTTTATTGTATGTACTGAAAAAAAAAGAAAAAAAA
>WUAW01000046.1:742-13605 GCA_017165845.1 Thaumetopoea pityocampa | reverse complement strand
TCAAGTAACGAGCAGTTCAGGCTAGACACGACCTTCAGCAATGAAGATGCCGACTAAGAAGAAGAAGAAGATTAATTCATTTAATTTTTTTTTATACTTTGTACTTTTTGATTTTTCTATTTCAGGCACTCAGTTAAAAAACTGTAGTATCAGAGTTTTTAAATGATATAAATTTTAAAAATATGTATTATTTAATATGTATCGTTTCTAGTAATACATATAATTCGGATGCTATATATCTTTGTTTCATTGCAATTATAAAATATTGATACAATGCTTCGTAACATACTTCGCTAAAACGATTTTTAAACAATATCCGAAATAAATGAATTGAAATTTTTATTTACTTTACCAAATAATAATTAAATATAATATCATTTTATACAATCATTACATATATATTAAATTAGATTAGAGTACGCTTTATTGCACACCAACATAAAAAATACAAACATAATATAAACAAGAAATAAAATATATATGTACATATTATGATATTGATCAATCTAAACTAGTTTATATTTCACCTTCTATGAGTGACTATTTATTTAGAAGGTGTCATTACATTTATCATCAACTATCTGTATTTCATGAATCCATCAATCTATGTATGTCCAGTAGGACATAGATAGATTGATGGATGGATAAATTCATTATAATCTAGACCATTAGTTCCCAAAGTGGTCCAGATAGACCCCCAGGGGTCAACGGGAAACTCGACGGGGGTCTACGTTGGCGTACGCAAATTTCCATAGTTAGATCTAATCTTCACATTTTTTGTCGAGTTTTGGGAATATGGTAGAAATGTAACTGCAGGGGGTCCACCGAAACCAGCTAAATTTTGAAAGTGGTCTACGAGAAAAAAATCTGGAAACCTCTGATCTAGACCCTTTGCAGGCGTCTTGGAGGTCACTTCCATCCAATTCTCTTTTGATTTATTCCTGAATCGATTCAATGCTCCGATTGTTCCAGAGATACTCAACACATTCCATCTAATTTCATCATTTAACAATTATGCACATTTATGGTAACGCCAAAACGTATTAAATCACATAAACATTTATTATTTACAGTAATTGTAACAACATATACGTTTCGTTTCGTTTACACTTCCACCAATTGGTTTCAGTTACAGCGTAAATCCATCCTATATATGGAAAACGGATTGTAACGGTTTCCGTCCGTTTCTGCGGTATTAGCTAAAACAATTGTGGTTCAGTAGCATTAAATAACTGTACGTGACTTGAACGCCCATTCGAAATGGCTGCGGTGAACAATAAAAATTGCAAGAATTAAACTGTAATTAGAACAACATAAAGCAACTGAGGAAATCCCAATATACTGTTACGAATAATGTTTAAGCTTTCAATCCTGATATTATAAATGCGAATGTGAGTTTGTTTATTTGTTACACTTCCACACTTTAACTATTCGACCGATTATCACAAAATTATCTGCAGATATTGTCAGCGGTACAGAGAAGAACATACGGTACATTTTGTCCGGAAAAAGAGCAGTTCACAAGGGACTGAAAAAAAATTTGTATTTTCAACGGTCTTTAACATGCACATATTTAAGGAGTATTTAATCTTTTAGTCTGTCCGGCAAATAAAC
This sequence comes from Thaumetopoea pityocampa, assembly GCA_017165845.1. Taxonomy (NCBI): domain Eukaryota; kingdom Metazoa; phylum Arthropoda; class Insecta; order Lepidoptera; family Notodontidae; genus Thaumetopoea; species Thaumetopoea pityocampa. The sequence goes on along the minus strand of WUAW01000046.1, from coordinate 11,991 downwards.
TTATAAAGTAAGAAAGGTGTATTGAGCAAGGAGTATGGAATGTGGGAAAAGGATTATAGGATATAGGATACTACTATCTCAGAAGGAATAGGAAGAGACAGTAGTACCTCGGGAGGCCGGCGTCGCATACCCGTATACTTAAGTCTATTTGCCGGACAGGCAAAAATACTAAGTACTCCCTGACTCCCTGACAAGGTAAATTGTAATATTTTAATTTTAATATATTTTAGAGTTATTGTTACAAATTGATACAGATATCAATTTGTAAGAAGTATGTTTTTAATTTAAATTTAGGGAATTTTTCATTAATCACAAAACAGTAAATATCAGCTTTTTTTTGTTATGGCTTCATAAACAGTTACATAATAAATAGTACGTTAAAATATATGGCCCACAAATTTTTTTGTACAAATCTCGTTTTTTTTATATTATCTCTATTCTACACGCACAATGTGGCACGCATAATGTTTAACCTTTCGCCCGTCTCATTGGAGTCTCCCACAAGGTAGCATTATACATGTTCACACTAGATCTTCAGTGCAGTATAATCAATTCGAAGCTGTAATTTTATGGAGGTTAAGTTGTTTTTTATTGCTTTATTAGTGTCGCTTATGACTAATGGTGATAACATCTTTTTTAAGACCCACGTGGTGTCACATATGTATGGTACCATCGCATCTCGATCCAACCCGGGAGACAACAGATAATAAAATTTTGGTAAAATTTGTCTTTTAATAAATCGATTTAAAATTGTTTCACGCAATTACTATAACCATCGACTAAATTGTTTATTTTTTAACAAGTATACACAATGTACATCAATATGTAATAAGTATGTACATCAATAAAAATCTAAATAGTAGATATTAATGTAATCATACATCAAAACCGGACACTATTAATCTTATTCATTATTAGCTTAAGCCTGCGGCTCCGCCCGCATTAATATCGGTTTTCGCACTAAATGTAATATCCCAAAATAATTATAGATTTATAAAAAAAATCTAATAACCATTTTTGTGCTCTCGTATCATAATGACGCCTACTGAAATAAAGTTTAGGCTGTATCTTCAGTTCTTGACGATTTTTGATGAAATTTACTACAATATTTAAGTTGGAATAGTACTTTTAAGACCATAGTATTGTGATCAATATCTAGTTGCTGGTTTTCGCGGTTATAAATTAATACTGGACTATGAAACCATATTTTTATATATTCTAAGATGCAGTATAACATTTAAGAGAAGAGTATATGAATCACAAAGTCACATTTTACCGCCACACAGTGACTCCTATCATCTTCCGTTAACAGCGAAAAAAAAACTTAATAATATATAACAAAAATTTACTCCAATACGACGAGGCAATGAATCAGAAATTCTCATGAATTCGAAGCGTCGCGGGCGCAGACACATGTTGCACACATTTCGTGAAACCCCCCGCTCTCCATGCCTCTCCCTCACACGTAGCACCCTACCTCCTCTAAGGGAACAATTGAAAAAGTAAAACGAACTAGCGAATTGCCCTTTATGTTTAAACCGTTAAGGTCTACATTCTAGAAAACTGCATATCTGTACTGTACCTCAACAAACAGTATCCATAGGGACATTTTTTTTTTGGATAAAATATTGTCGTACGGTCAATGACCTGTTTATTTAGCACAAACATTTTGGCATACCTTTAATTTTGCTGTCGTAATATTATCTCGCTCTCGGAACTCTTTTTATTTTTTTTATATATATTTTCTTAATAATTCATCTATTTTGCGGCGTCGTGGTTCGCCACCCGACACGTCTCGTTGCCCGCGGAGGCGAAATGTGGGCTGTGGATAGCCACTTTGCTACACTAAACGATCATAGCAGGTGGAAAGAAGTGGTCTCTGCCTACCCCAATGGGAAAGAAGCATGTACAGTATATACTATGGCCTACCCTTATGAGATATCGGCGTGAGTGTATGTATGTATATAACTTATCTATCGCATTGAAAATTGCGAATAAAATTATATTTTTCATTATATACACTGTATATTTAAAATGAACATTGCGTAAAAATGTTTTATATAATTTCTTGAATTGTTCTTGAAATGTTTTTTGTTTCTTTCATAAAAAGTTTCAATCTGTTTTTGTGTTACAATATTGCGATCTCATAAAAAGATTAGTGAAAACAATGGAAAGAGAACTTTAACATTAGATTTCATTTTTATCATCGAAGTATTTATCATCGTCAAATCAATCTACTACCAGACTTGATAAATAAAATTTGAACGTTCTTATCTTCACGAGATAAATAATTCTTAAAACAGATTCATCTTCAGTGTTATTATCGTTGTTGGTACGAAAGCATGTGGGCTGTATTAGGTATTTGCTCTGTGTTGGTAACCTGCGCCCTAGGGCAAGAGGGATCGCCTTTTGTCACTATAAGTCAAGGTATAGTCACCGGGTCTATGACAGCGGATGGAAACTACTTTGAGTTCCATGGAATCCCATACGCTGACTCCACTTCAGGTAGCCACAGGTTCAAAGTAAGTTCAATGGTTTTTTATATTATGTTTATTTTATTCTAGCTGTTGTCTGCGACTCCACCCGCATATATTATTTAACAATTCGAAAACCTTTCTGGGGAGCCGTGGGTTCATAAATTCATAAATTTACAATATCATAACTTTTTTTACTGCAATAAAACAGTTTAAATCTTATTCCAGACTATAAGAAATAAATAATCGAAAGCCCCTTCAATATCTGTTCAGTAGTTTTTGCGTGATTTTACTTTAAATGGATAGACATACTGGAGAAAAATTCAAAATTATTGTTTCGTTTTCTATATCGATAAGGAATGATATGAAAATAAAAATTTTCAAAAAATATTCGATATACAGATTTGGCTCAGTTACGGTTTTATTATACGGTGTTATATATATAACGCTTATGCCTTATTTAACGCCAGGAATCCCTTTATCGCATGGAATTTTTTTATCGCGCGTAGTTCTTCTATCGCGTGAAATCCTTTAGCGCGTTAACTTTTTATTTTCACGGGAACCTTTTTCGGCATATAGTGTCCTATGCCCTTCCCCAAAACTTCACCTGCACCGAATTTAGGGGTAAAATTATTAAATTAGGGATTGATTTAAAAAAAGAAAAAAGTGAGTTTTACTTATAAAAATATTTAAACATTGATTAGCTTAAGAAAAGTTTCAATGTTTAAATATTTATAGGTAAGACCATAAGTTTTATACGTAGGTAAGTGGTTTTTGTGGCGGTGATAGCCAAATGATGAAGCGCTTGCTTATTACTCTCTAGTCATAAGTTCTCTCTGGCACGATTTTTCAGAAATGTGTACGATTTATATTTTATTACGCTTATCCACTCGCTTTCGGTAAAAGTACGAATAAACAAAAAAAAATGTATTCGTATGATGGCGATTTTATTGAAAATGTGGATTTTTGAAAAAAATTGTAAAAATTGCCTTTTTATATTTTACGTGCATTTTGGTTCAAGAGTACTTATACATTATATCACTATGTAACTTTTAGGAGATTCAGTCAGTAAAATATACATGAAACCTTTATCCCTAATTTTACCAATTAAGGGGTTGAAATTTCCAAAAATAGGCTTAATTCGTAATCAGAATCCCCTAAAACTCCGAAATTCATACCCATATCTAAATCCTACTCCATTTTAACTTTGAACCTCCCTTTTTAACATTTTCAAAGCAAATTTAAAAAAATTCAGGAGACATTATTTTTGTCCATGAATATTTTCACCAAGTTTCAAGTGAATTGACCCATACAATAAAAAGTTTTATACAAATTTCTACTCCCTATTCCGGCCCATTAGGAGTGGAAGTTTTAAAAATCGTTTTTAAATGAATGCCTACGATATAAAAGGTTTACTTTAAAAAATTCGAATTTTTAACTTCAGCGATTTGGTCTGTGCATTGATAGATGATTAGTCAGTCATTCAGTCACTCTAGACGTTCTCTTTTATATACATAGATAGATAACACTGAATCGCGATAATGCTAAGTTGAAGCAGTTATTATAGCAGTCTAAAGATTTTTTATTAAAAAAATGCTAAAAGTTGAAATTTGATTATAGATAAAATATTGTATGTATATTTAATGTTGTTGGGTGTTGCTGGCATAAGAATAGTGTCAGCCCATTTCAATCTATGGGTGTTACGGGAATCAGCCGAAGAGAGTGTACTAGCAGCATTATACCGCGGGTTAAAGAACATCTATTACGATCTCCAAGACACCTGCCAAATGTAGAAATCATGGCAAATCCTTATTTTATGGAGGCCGCCTATGCCCAGCAGTGAACCTTATGGCTGCTGATAATTGATGAGAGACCGCAATGGGTCCGGACCTGTGCTGTAATAAGGTTCATTGAGTCGGTTGGGTGTCATGTCGAAAAACCAGGTAGAACTATACGAAGATGTAGCTGAGGTTGAACGATAGTGATGGCGATAGCACGGTGATGTAGTATGACTTTTCGGAAGGTTGATATTGTTTTTTTTTTGATGTTCAATGTATAGGTCACTAGGTGTGACAGGATGAATGATCAACGGTGATGTTGATGAAGACAGTGATTATCACGTCAGGATCTTAGTAATTATATGTCGAAGTGTGGAAGGCGTGGCAATATCGGAAAAGGGAAGATTTTCCAATCAGACAGATGTTATGGCTGGCGAGGACTGCCACCGCCCTGACGCTTAATGTCGGATCGTTTCATATATGCAAAGTTGCTATCAAATTTTTTCACTGTGATTCATTCAATAGTTGCGCCATCTGTTGAAGATACGTGGTACTATATAGCGAAGTAGGTCGCTACAAATATAACGCCGTACAATCAAACTTCAAAAATAGTTAAAACAATATATTCATGACTGTACGTGTATTAAACTAATCTGTTTTCATTTTAGGCCCCTTTACCACCTCCATCTTTTGAAGAGATCTTCATTGCTAATCGGAGGGACATTAAGTGTGTACAAACACTTGACGTCGGATTTGTAGGCACCGAGGATTGTTTAGTAGCAAATGTGTTCACACCAACATTAAACAACACACGACAGTTGCCAGTTATGGTATGGATTAAAGGAAAAGAGTTCGATAAAGTATATGAACAAGAGTACTCGTTTAATAAGTTTTTGGATAAAGAGGTTGTCATTGTTTCTTTAAATTATCGAGAGTCAATTTTAGGATTTTTATGTCTTGGAACTGAAACAGCACCTGGTAATGCAGGACTTAAAGACATTGTAGCAGGACTGCGGTGGGTACAAGAGAACATTGCCGCATTTGGTGGAAATCCCAATGATATTACACTATTTGGACATGGTAGTGGTGGGGCTGCTGTGGATTTAGTGACATTGTCACCAATGGCGAACGGTTTAATCCATAAGGCTATTGTTCAAAGCGGAAACGCTTATGCACCTTGGGCTGTTTCTAGAGATAATTTAAAGTATGCAAAGCAAGTTGCAGAAGCTTTAGGTCATACAATTACTAATATAGAAGAACTGTCAAATGTGTTTACAAGAACTAGTGTAGCCGCTTTAATGGCAACTATAAATGAACTGGACTTAACGGATAACTCCCTTGCATTTGCTCCTTGTGTGGAAAAAGAAGATTTAGAAGGCGTAGAACCTTTTCTATCTAAATCACCTTACCAAATATTGAGCGATGGTGATTATATGCAAATTCCTTTTATCATTGGTTTTGTTGATAACGAAGGTACAATTAGAGCCAAAGAAGCAGTTGAAGATGATTGGTTAGAGAGAATGGAAAGTTCTTTTGTTGATTTTATACAACCTGACTTACAATTTGAAACTGAAATTATTGAAACAGAAACAGCTTCACAAATTAGGTCTTTTTATTTTGGAAATGAGGCAATTGATATGTCGGCTATCAATGACTTCATAGAATACAATGGTGATATAATGATGCTGGTTTCAAGTATTAGAGAAATTAGAGCTCGAGCGATGGTATCTACAACTCCTGTTTATTTGTACCAGTTTTCTTATAGGGGATCAATAAGAGTACCAATCGTAGAGCCTCTGACGTTGGAAAGTGCAGTACATAGCGAAGAACTGACCTACATGTTCCACGTGGACACTGTGGATCAACAAGTTCCTAATAGAGACTTGACAATAGGAGACATATTAATCGAAAGATGGACAAACTTTGCTAAGACCGGGTAAGTTAAAAATTAAGTCACACAATGATAAATTCAAATATAATATAAAAAACTAACATTCTAGAAATAATTTAGGAAATAAATCGATAATTTTATGACTTTTTTGCAGTATTCCTACAAGTGAGACTTCTCAAATATTATGGCGACCATTCACAAGTATAAGTGATTTTTACCTCCGCATACTTGATGATAGCGAAATAAGTATCAATAATGACGCGACATTAGAAATATCCTTACAGAACCCTCATTCTGACATTTTAACTTTCTGGGATCAAATTTACGAACAGTATTTTCTGGATGCTGAAAGCAAATGGGACTTAGATGAAAGACTAGATGAGGATGAAGACGATATAGTTGCAGAGTCTGAAGAAGATAACGATAATAATGACAATGAAGAAGAGATAATCGAAGAGGGCGAAGATGAAGAAATTGATGAAGACGATAGCAATTCGGCATCAAACACTATTGGATATACCTTCTTAATATTAACACTATTTTCTTTGTTGCAGAAATTTCATTCTTTAAACATTCTATAATAAACTGAATAGTAGACTCATATGCTATTGTTCTAGTTTTAAAAATACGCACATTCTTTCTTTGGATTTTATTTTGAAATCCTTAATAAGGATTTGTGCGTTACGTAGTAGGCACGTATAATTTTAATAATTTAGTAGTTAAGGTTTTGTTTGAAGGTGTGAATATGATGGATAACAGAAATGGTGGTAATAAGTACTTTTCTTTCATCATTAATCATTGTTGTAGATAAGGTTGAATAAATTCGATTAATTTAATTTAAGTAAGTAATTTTACAGGGACTAAAAAACTTAATATATTATATTTCTATTTGAATAAATATTGAAACCAATGTTTATTTTATTATACTCCTATCTCAAGATTATCTATCTATTCTTGATGATTTTATCGAACTCGAATTTACTCACTAGAAGATATTGATAATTTTAATCATCATATCTACATCTAGATATCTGAATGCTAGCCTTGAGCTGTCTTCAGAAATACTCTTAATTTTATATAAAAAACACACACGTCGCACATTCGCAATTGGATGATGTAAATTGGATGATGAAAAAATGAGAAGTAGTGTAAGATAGAGACTGCTTTCTTTGCCAATAGATTCCAGTAGAGGAAATAATGAAGTGAAAACCACAAATGCTTTAATTTATTCTTACTAATTATATATCTGCTTTTATGCTTTTAGTCAGGAGTGTTAATTTGCATAAGCATTATTAGATGGATAATACTTTATAGACAGACCAAGAAATAATCTACAAAGAGTGAAAAACAAACAAAAGTATTACAATAGGTGATCTTATCATTAAAAGTGATTTCTTCCATGCAACCATTAGATAGAGAGGAACAGTTGAAAAGTAGAATGTGATTACACATGCTAGGTTTTAACTATTTCCCTTATATTAATAAATTAGCTTTCGCCCGCGGCTCCGCCCGCGTGAATGTCAGTTTTCCGCAACACGGAAATCCTGACACAATCCATATAAAAAAAAACATTAACCACTTTTAGTTGACTTCTCGTACTTTAGCGGCGGCTACTAAAACAGGGATCAAGCTGTATTTCAATTCTACTGGACCGATTTGGAGTGGACGAAGCCCGAACAAACAAACAAACATCGACTAATTCGGTTTCAGAAGCCCTTAACTAGTCGATCTGAGTAATTCGTTATTAATCTTAATATAATATTCGTTTATATAATTTCGTTATTAATCTTAAAATACCATTAATTTTTGAAAATTTGACATGAATAGATACTACAATATTCTGTCAGATGTTTAGCTCTTTTCCACCTACCCGTAAATAACCTTATAATTATTATTGCTGTCTTTTTAAAAACTCCTTGGTCAACATTGACCTGCGTAGATCAAACGTATCTGAGTCGTGTTTCAGAACACTGAACTACATGAAGACTAACTTATTCTTGTCCATAAAACTTAGTGATACCTAGACAGAGCCGGATTAAGTCATGTAAAGGGCCCTAGACAATGCCAAGTCCCCTTATGTATGTAAACAGGTTTCTACTGTTAAGTAGCATTTATGTCATTTGTTTAAACAAAAAAAAAATGTTTATACGTAATATATATAATATAATTCAATTTATTTAAAAAGTGTTTATAATAAATTCATAACAATAATTTAATTTTGATCAACTGAAAATTATAATTATCATCAACATGAATAATTAAGCTTCTATTCCTCGTGTGTTTGTAGTCATACTCGTGAAAGAAAAAAATGTGTCAATCAATACGACTGATTGGTATAGTAGGCAGTGAACAGTTTTCTGAACCAATAAGTCCCGGGTTCAAATCCTGGTAGGGACAAACTTTGTGTGATGAACGCAAATGTTTGTATCCGAGTCATGGACGTATTTATCTATATATGTATTGTACATACATACATACACTCATGCCAGTATCCCATAAGGGTAAGCAGAGATCACAGTTTGCTACATAATACGATCCTGACACACCTCTATCGCCTAATCGACATCCATACATATTTTCATACACATTCGTCGATTAATGGTGCTACGAACTTGGTCTTTTTGAAACAAGTTGTTTATATGGTCAAGGTAAGTTTTTCCTGGGCGCCCTCTTCCGACACTTCCACTCACATTTGCCCGGTATATTCGTTTCGTCAATTGAATCTCACCCATTATTTCTAAATGACCAAACCATTAGAGCATTCCTCTCTCAATCCTTGTCACCACATCATACTTCAACTTACACCGATCCCTTATCACGTTATTCCTCAATCTATCACTCAGGGTGACTTCACAGATATTCCGCTGGGAACGCATTTCCACTCTATTCACGCGACTTTAGTTCTTATTTTGCCATACCCACGATTCACTGCCGTACATAAGTGTAGGTACCAATACACCATTGTGTATAGCAAGACGAGCCTTTTGTGAAACTGACTGACTACACATCATAGAGTGCAGGGCACCTTTCATTTTATTACCCGCAGTCACTCTCCTTTCAATATCACTATCACACCTTCTATTTCTTGAAATCATAGTTCCCAGGTACACAAACTCATTTACTTGATCTACTCTAACACCAGCTATAACAATATCACATCTTGTAACATTTTCATCTCTCAATCCCCAATACTATCGTCTTACATTAATTTTCATTCCTTTCTCCTTGTAAGCCTCATTCACTACATTTAACATATCTTGTAACTCCCGTGCCGACGATGCAAGTGATACTCGATCATCAGCATATAAGAGACATTTGACAAGTAAAATTTATCCATACTTAGTTCACACTTCACATTTTTCAAATTCGACAGATTTCGAATTCAATTATATGTACTTTATTTATGTATATAAGTATGTATATCTTTGTCTAATACCCAAAATACAGGGAATTCTAATTTGGAATTAGATGAATATGTGTAAAAAGTGTCCTGAGTATTATTATTATTATATAATCAAGTCTTCTATCACTAGGTAACTCTTGAAAGAATTATTTGGCGATAAAGCAAAACCGATGGATGTTGGGGTGCTCAAGTGCTGGAGTGGCGATACCGAACCGGAAAGCGTAATGCGTGTAGGTCGATCCTCGACTAGATGGACCGATGATCTAATGAAAGTTGCGGGCTATCGGTGGATATAGGCAGTTCATAGCCATTCGGTGTGGCGATCATTCGAGAAGGCCTATATCCGGCGGTGAACCCTTCTGGTCCGATATGATGAAAGCAAATCCTAATCATCACGATTATCATCGACTCGTGAAAGTCCGCTGTTGGACATGAGCCTCCTCCTTAAAAAGGAAGGATTTGCCGTAACCTCCACGCTTGGCAAGCGTCTTGGAGATCGCAGTAGATTTTCGCAGTAGAAGCGTCTTGAAGATTCACTATATATGACAAATTCGTCGTGCAAATATTTCAAAATTAATAAATTGTATAAGTAAAAGTGTAATTATAATTTACAGCACAGTAAAAGTGTAAAAAGTGCAAACTGTTTAACCCTTCAAACTACTTTATCAAGACAGACAGACCACCATGTTAAGTACCAACTTAATACAAACAGCAGATCACCTTGGGAAGCCGACACGAACATCACGACCCGTGTGAACTTTCATGCATGGTTAACACCCAACTTTGTACTGAAAATAGCGTCTTTACATATAACGGAGGTAGAAAAAATTTGACTCGCCACTGAAAATGCTGAAGATCAAGCAAAATGGAATAGATTGAGGGGGAAATTGAACCCTGGCAGGAAGGACGGGATAAATAGCTCTACGTAGAAGAAGAGAGGTAAAACTAATCGTTTGCTTATCTTTGTGTGATAGCGACATAACAATAGCAACACTCCATCTATTCTTGTAGCCGCTGTGTGAGATATACTAGGATAATGAGCAAGAGCGTTGTTTTGCGATTCAACTAACATTATTTTTATGTCCAAGACGCCTCTCAAACGTGAAGATTACGGCAAATTCTTCGCTTTTATGGAGAAGGCTGATGTCCAGCAGTGGGTTTCATGCACTGATAATGATGATAATATTTATTTCGTTGCCAAATTTCATAACAATCAGTTCACCAATTAAGGCGTGAAGTACGTCAACAATTATCTCATTACCAACATTATTGTGGAAACGTCGGTGTCTTGAGAAGTTTTAACTTGAAACGGAATATTTGCAGATTTTATTCAAATAAAAGGGGCTTTTGTTTAGAGTTATAAAGTGTGTTTATCAAATCGGATGGGTGGTGGTCATAAAACAGTTGAAAGCTATAAACTGCATTCATATTTGCAGCTGCAGGTTTGAGGCGTTATGTTTCGGTCGCTACATTGTAAAGCTGCACGGATTGAGCATAATTATTGTTATAATTATTTTGTTTAGTACTTGTTAGTACTAAACAAAACTCAGCGCATAAAAATTTTGTCTTAAAACACTACATGATAGCAGCTATACATCTATCAATCAATGCATCTATCAATCGATGCGTTTATCAATCAATGCGTTTATCAGTCTGAATACTATCAATGAAATTCTGTTCTAACTTATTTGAATTTAATGTAA
>WUAW01000045.1:1536-16036 GCA_017165845.1 Thaumetopoea pityocampa | reverse complement strand
GTATTTATATAATGCTTAGTCTTTTAGCCTGTCCGGAAAATAGACCTAACTATACGGGTAAGCGACCCCGGCCTCCTGAGCTACTACTGTCTCTTCTTACTCCTTCCGAGGTAGTAGTATCCTACATCCTATAATCCTAAATTCCATATTCCCTGCTCAATACACCTTTCCTACCTCTCCACCTTTACTCCCCTAAGCTGTGGGAACGCAATGAGGAACATTAGCACTTGAACCTTATCAAATGGCGGCGTCATGGTTCGCTACCCGCCATGTCTCGTTGCCCGCGGGGGCGAAATGTGGATAGCCACTTTGCTACAATAAATGGTCGTAACAAGTGGAAAGAAGTGGTCTCTCTCTACCCCAATGGGAAAGAAGCGTGATTATATGTATGTATGTAGTATGTACTATGATCTCTGCCTACCCTTATGCGATATCTTTCGTGAATGTATGTATGTATGTATATCAGTGTTTGTATCAATAAGTTAGTATGTTCTGGTTGCGGAGAGGAGTTGCTGTAAGGAATTATATTTCTGTTTGTTAGTTTTTTGACAGTATCTTATGTATCTTTCTGTACTATCTCATCATCATCCTCTAGAGATATATCTGTTATACCCACAAAATCCCCACAACCTCTGAAAGAATAATCTTTTAAACTAGGTGTCGTTGACTCATCCTGATAAGTGGGTTTACATATTAACTCTGTATCATAATGGGCATCGTCGCCATCAGCTGATTTTTCATTTACTTCTACCATATTTTGGACCCTTTTAGGACGACCTATTTACCAAGTACGCAATAACTTAGACCTTTGTGACGCTTGCTTTAGTGTAACTTCACGCACAATTGATATCTTTACATCACGTGGCATTTCTTCTTCTACAGGTTCATTTACCTCTACTAATTGTTGTTTCATAGCTTTGACCTCTTTGACAGGAAAAATCCTGTGTTGACTCTGTAGCATTTTCTAAGTATTAAAACTGCTAGTTTTTTTTATCGAAGAACACCATATAAATTTTTTTTCTGTTTTAAGATTCGAGCAAGATCTTTACTATTATGATGTCTCGAATGGCGCAAAACTATTTTACAGTCTATGGTATCATCTGCGGTTTTACATTCTTACAGGTAATATAGATTACCACTTTGGGGCGCTGTTTAGTTTATTCTTGCAACATCATGCGAGAACACGACTTGACTTAAGCTAGATATTATTGGGGAGCAGATCTGCATTAGTAATTAGGAGAAATTGGCGAAGGCGTTTTTGGTCTTCGGTTATTTATGGGGAATTCATCTTGTGTAAACCTTCTTGACGCCTAAACGTTAGTGTAATATTTTTTGTACTTAATTCATTCCAATGCCTAAGCTTGCACGCTCCTGCTGGTAGGTCACTCTCTTTCACACTCTCATCTTTCTCTATCATGCGTCGCACAGCACTGATGTTATCTTCAGACATCGTTGTTGAAAGACGTCCTTCACGCAGATCATCACTGAGATTGCTACGCCCACGCTTAAACTCATTAAATCAATTGTGAACAGTGGCGTAAGATAGGGGTAGGGGCTTCATAATTAAATGCCAATCGAAGTCTATCATAACTTTGTTGTTGATTAAGACCACAACGAAAGTCGTTATAAATCATGGATCGAAAATTTTCTCGCGTTAAATTCATTTTGAGGTGTAACAATTCAATACTTTTGGAATTGCCGCCAATTCACAAAAACAAATGACAAACGAATGGAATATATCACATTAGGTAACCAAAGAGTTCTACAATCGAAATTTAAAAGAAGTTTTCAATGCTAATGTTAAAAGTTTTTGGAACCGGCCAGTTAGAAGGCCGGTTCTAAAAACTTTCAATGTAACCTAGATAAAATTTAATGCATTGCAGTGCTAATTAGCGGCGAGTTAACGTGTGTAGAAAAAAAAAACATTTTTCATGAAAATAAGTTAGATTCGCCAAGTTCTATGGTGACCGATTAATCAGTGTTGGAGTTTATGTGCATATGTACTAAGTTTCGCACACGGCTCCGCCTGCGAGCATGTTTGTTTTCGCGCTGAATGGAAAACTCCGATTTATTAATATCATTTAAGCGTAAATTTTTAAACTTCATCTTTTGGTATTACAGGTCAATATTAATCGATAATTGTTATAATGTTGACGTTCTCGATTTCTTTTTTATTTTGTCTTATTTTTATATTATTTAAAATAATTTTATATAGCTTTCTGGACAGGAGATTTCTGCGTGTGTGGGGATAATTCTATGTATGCGTGTGTGAGTGTATGTAGACATATGTATATGTAGGTGTGTAATTGTACACATTTACGCGCGCATATGATTACGCACACCAGCTGAGACGGGGACTAATTTCTGTCAGTGTCTTTTTCTTCTGTAATTTTTTATTTGTATATACTTATGAGACAAAAATTATATTTTTTCTTTCTTCCCTTCTTAAATTATTATAAATTTACAGGATAAAACAATACAGGAACATATTTACTTGAGCTCTTCTATCAAAACAGTGGCTACCGAAATAGCGATCAGGCGGTATCTTCAGTTTTATTTGACCAGTTTTGATGAAATAAAGTGTATTATTTAAGTTGGAATAGTTCTTTTAACACTGCAATAGTGTGATTTAAATCTACCGACCGATTTTTACGTGAAGCTGAACAAACACACAAACGCGATGAAAACAAAAAATGGATTCGGTTTCAGAAATCCTTATTTAGTCAATCCGAGTTAGATTCTTTGAAATATCCTTAATGTACAGATAATAAAGTTTCACAATTTTATAGTAGTATAGATACATATACGAATATCAATTTTTGTATGTATTAAAAGATTATTCTGTGCAGTCTTTTCGCACAAGAAAACTTAAAAAATCCTATCTCATCTTATAGCTGTAACACCTGCAGATTAAAAACACAAATGACATTCACTTTATGTTCTGTTCCGACTCCTGGTTCTATAGCGCTGGAACTCTTGTGAGGCATGTTTCATCCGACCTCGATGCGTCAATCTTATAACAGGTGGCTAGGTTTTAGGCCTCTGCAATCTGAAAGGCGATCAAATAGCCTTATCTATAGATTTTGCCTATTATTCAAAACAGGAATAACTGACCTAGTTTTTGTAATATGACATTGATTGGATTGACGAATTATCTAGGTTTTATTATAGTTTATATTGTATGTAATGTTTACAACAATGAAATATTGTGTTCTCAATAAGATATTTCTTTGATTCTGTTGCATAAGTGCTATAACTCCTTTTCCTTGCCGTCATTTGTGTGAGTTAATATGCGTATAAGTAATATCTAAGGTCATAAAACACATAAAAACACAACCTGTGTTAGTTATCCAACTAATGTAAGACATATAATTAAATATATAAATAATTAAAAATAAAAGTGGTCGTGCGAAATGCCCCGCGATAATCCCACTGCGTGCTGAGAGACAGCACGCCGCGCCCCACTGGGTGTCGGTGTGGGGCGCGAACCTGAAACAAAACATATATTAATATGAAAATTACAAAATATATAAGTATTTTGTATTATATTTTTTAGTCACATAATTTTATCTTTTAGTCATATATCTAATTAGTGATATAAGTAATTGCAATCGTTGACGAGTCGTCTTGACGGACTGCGCGATCGGTGATCTCGTACAGCGCGTGCCCCGGCATTTTTGATGAAGTTTTCCCTATAAGTGTGTGGTTCTGATGGAATGGCTATGAATGAAGAAAAGATATTCACCTGTATAATAAAAACAAGTGAGTTTCCTTCCTATCTATTTTGGTCGTCTTCATTCGGGCCACATCACAACCACAGCTACCAGCACTGCGATATCTACTCAAACTCTATTCCGTATTTCCATAAATAGATACAAACTTATAATGATTAGATAAAATACAATAAAATACATACAATACATAAAATTACGTCTGGTCCTTGGCTCTCCGGCGGGGAATCGAACTCTGGTCTCCTGCGAAACAGGCGGGGATACTGACCATTAAATTGACCACTGAAGAATTGCGATAGGCAGAGACCACTTCTTTCCACATGCCACGAGAAAAGTGGCTATTCGTAGCCCACTTTTTACCCCCACGGTAAACAAGACGTGTCGGGTGCAGAACTACAATGTCGCCATTTTTATAAGATTCGAAACTGTTAAAATTCCTCATGGCGTTCCAATTAAAAGCAAGAGTAAATTAGGTTCACCCAAACCGAGCCTGCTTGGGTAAGACTAGACATCATTCTGAGTTTAGTCATGCAGCCATCGGCGCGGCTTTTACTGGCTTAGTGGAAAGGAAAGAAAAGGAAAGAAAGTGAGTTAGGAAAGGTATATTGAGCAAGAAATGTGGAATTTGGGAAAAAGACTATAGAATATAGGATACTACTATCTCGGAAGGAGTAGGAAGAGACAGTAGTAGGCCAGGGGGCCAGGGTCGCTTATTCGTATACTTAAGTCTATTTGCCGGACAGGCTAAAAGACTAAGTACTCCCTGACTCCGTTTATATTTTATTCCATTATAAATAGCATTTTACTACATCTGTTAGATATATCAATACAATATAATCGTAGAACACGGAAAAAAATAGTAGAAATTTATTTCAAGAGTAAACGTTTACGCGTGGTAATAAGTTATAAACCAGACTTTTAGGCAATTTCCTCCCTAGAGATCAAACAATTTCCTTGTAGAGCCGTGTACGAAATCAAAGCTACCGAGTGGGTCGTATAAAGAGGTATAAGAGCGCCCAATAAAATATGGCTACAAGCGAATACATATGCTCCTTACAAACCAATAACGTTAGGTAGGTCGACTGTGTGATTGATTTTATACACAGGGCGATTTGAAAATAGATTTGCTCTTTGAGTTTTGTCATTTTTGTAATTTACGTGTTAATAATTAATCAATTAAAGGACGATTTGGCTTAAAGGATTGCAAAGCTGAAGTGGCAGTGGGCGAAACTTGCAAAACCGATAGACGTAGGGGTCCTAAAGTCCTCAAATGGTGACCCCGAACCTAAAAGTATAGTGCGGGTCCATTCCTGACTAGAACCGATGACCTAATTAAGACCGCGAGTAATCGGTGGATGCAGGCGGCACAGACACATGAGCAGACTTCTATCTATCTATAGGTACTATTATAAAATTATTAAACGTCAAATTTTCAAAAATCAAAGATATTTAAAAAGAAACTACTCAGATCGACTAATTAAGGGATTCTGAATGCAAATCCGTCGATGTTTGTTTATTTGTTCGGGCTTCATGTAAAAACCAGCAGATACATTTTGGTCAAACTATTAGTCTTAAAGCCGATTTAAATAATGCGGCATGTTTGATTGATGCATGTTTGATCGGTCCAGTAAAACTGAAGATACAGTTTGATCCCTGTTTTAGTAGCCGCCGTTAAGGTACGAGGGGTCAAGTAAAAGTGGTTCTAAGGCTTTTTATATAAATCAATGATTGTGTTGAGATTTCCCATGTAGCGTAAAACCGACACTTACACGGGCAGAGCCGCGGGCAAAAGCTAGTAATGCATAAAAAAACCTTTCAATTTTCAAAAATTTTTCAATTCCGTATTCCAATCACGCTAAATTGAAACTATGTTAGCCTAATTTATGCCTATAAAATAAAATTGAAACGTTATTCTATGATAAAATAAATAAACTTACACGGACACTGTCAACAAAAAATAATCGTTTTTAGACAATTGTGTATTGAGGTCAGATATTACAACAGTTTTTGTTCACTGGAATTTACCTAATTTATCTAAATCTCGATAAAGTCACATTAGTGGACGGATTTATCTCCTTCGTTGTACTTCTTCGGATATTTCGTTTATAAGCTAGTTCGAGATATATATAATATAATATTGAGGACACTTTTTGATATTGCCCCAAATTGGGATTCCCCGTATCTTAGGTACGAGACAATGATGTATTTCCTTAATACTTATTACTTATATAGATAACACTAATACAGATAAACACATTCATGACTCGGATACAAACATTCGTGGTCGTCACATAAAGTTTGTCTCAACTAAGCTTCGAACCCGGGATTAATTGGTACAGGAAACAGGGTCACTGCCACTGAATCTATCAGTTATTTATAGATATACGAAATTTTATTTAATCTACTTGACTCTAGTTAGCATTATACGACTTAAAGGTCTGAATAATGTCAACTAGGATAATTATCCTAGTTGACATTATTCAATCCTCTACAATCTATTTCCTCTACAATTGTAGAGGATGGTATTGAATGGTATTTTGATGAGTGATTAACGTCACCCTCTTCAGCTTCCGAAATCTCTGCTATGATCAGTGCCATGGAGACTCCAGGCGGAACTTACTATTTTAGGTGCAATGCATTCTAAAGTTGTGTACAAATTTAAAATTGAATCATTTAAAATGTTAATATTTAACCTACTTAAACTTTACTTGAACCAACTTTTACTTGTGT
The DNA here is from genome assembly GCA_017165845.1 of Thaumetopoea pityocampa. Lineage (NCBI taxonomy): Eukaryota > Metazoa > Arthropoda > Insecta > Lepidoptera > Notodontidae > Thaumetopoea > Thaumetopoea pityocampa. Next base: position 9,575 of record WUAW01000045.1, on the reverse strand, counting down.
AGTTTAAATGTTAGTACATTCGAGTGCTGGAATTGGAAAGCGCTTGTCATGAAAACACACGGGGCGGTTTGAAAGCACACTCGTCACGTTTAGAATGTGAAAATAGAGGTAAAATTCTATCCTTCACAGCTCGTATTCACCAGCCTATCTCCAGGTGTGTTTTGAGTATCTTATCTTCAGCGGAGAACCCTGTCGCGTAAGCTCTTCTCTTCTTTTGCGTATATCGCACCACAGTAGAACTCACTTCCTCATTCTATTTGAGATAGCTCTTCTCTGAGTGTTTTCAGGAAAAGATTTATGGAGCACTTTCTCTTAAACTAATACATGTATGTACACCTTTTGGTGTGTTTAGGTATATATGTATGTTTGTGTATGCTTCTGTAACTAGTACACTGGATCCTATTCTCCTTCAAATCTCAAATATTTTTGCACTCTAAGTTTTGTTGGAAGAAAACTCAATTTTGAGTTAATCTTTTTCTCTTTATTTACAAACGTATTTACCTGTATGTGTACAATAAAGAAAAAATTAAATATAATAGTTACGATGCGGTTTATGAACGTAACGTGTACGGTTATTTGCGACTTCCTCGGTATTAGCGGGTAACTACTGGAATCATGCTTAGTGCGGTATTCGGTTTTAAATCGCAAGCGGCGCAAATATTGTCATCCAATCTCAAACGAACGGTAAGGCCGTTCTGCAATCATCTATCAAGCTCGCAAGCATTCTCATAAATGCGTCGGCAACGTGACATCAGCGTCTATGATAATATTGAAAATATTTTTTTTTAGTAAATTCATATTTCTAGTCTATTTACATATTTAAACTCTATTGTAATTTGCTCTTGTATTTTCAATTAACTTGATACTAGAATTTTAAAGAGACTAGAACTAAAGCCAATACCTTTTGTTGGACAAACCACCTGATGTACTGAGAAGCTCTATATGTGGACTATCGGTCATATATGTAGGACCGTGTCGCAGCCAGTTTGTTTTATCCCGACACCATCGTTAATCTTCCCTATCTACGGATGTATGGTATAGATATAAAGTCATTGAANTGAGACTAGAACTAAAGCCAATACCTTTTGTTGGACAAACCACCTGATGTACTGAGAAGCTCTATATGTGGACTATCGGTCATATATGTAGGACCGTGTCGCAGCCAGCTTGTTTTATCCCGACACCATCGTTAATCTTCCCTATCTACGGATGTATGGTATAGATATAAAGTCATTGAAGACTTTAGTAAATTATCGAAACTACGTATATTTTACAAATGTATCTGGTGACAGCTTTTGACAATACGCACGCGGGATGTTTAGAGGTCAATGACGTAAAAATATACACTTGACAACTTTCAGAGTAACATTGTTTTTCGACGAGTAACTTTATAAATTATTATTATAATTTTCCTTTTAATAACATTTTTAATAATATGCTTTTCGATTTAATTCTGTATCTTCAAAATAAAAACACTAATACTACTCGTAATTTCCCGATCCATGGAAATATTTAACTGTCATTATTGAATGTTAAGATAAGTCATCGCATCACTACAGGACAGCAACAGACAAAAATAATAATAATGAAATAAATTCTATTACAGGATGTGGGTAGGAATAATTTAAGTTCAAATATGCTTAACATAAAAAAACGCCATGACGAAAACGTGCAATTGTTCAAAGTATGTAAATCAGGGGATACTTAGTCTTAGCCTGTCCGGCAAATAGACTTAAGTATACGGATAAGCGACCCCGGCCCCCGAGCTACTACTGTCTCTTCTTACTTCTTCCGAGATAGTAGTATCCTATATCCTATAGTCCTTTTCTTAAATTCCATATTCCTTGTTCAATACACCTTTCCTACCTCATCCTTTTTCCTTTTCTCTCCACCAAGCCGTGAGTACGCAATGAGGAACTTCTGAATCACTTTTGAACCTCATAAAATGGCGGCGTCTTGGTTCGCCACCCGACACGTCTCGTTGCCCACAGGGCTGAACTGTGGACTGCGGATATCTACTTTACTCATTAAACGATCGTAGCAGGTGGAAAGAAGTGGTCTCTGCTTAACCCAATGAGAAAGAGGCGTGACTGTATGTATGTAGTATATACTGTGGTCTCTGCATACCCTTATGGGATATTGGCGTGAGTGTATGTATGTAAATAAATAAATAAGAAATCATAGTTACTCGTACATTGCGACGTTGAGGGGCGCGGATGGAAATCGCTCCGTGAATCGTCAGCATTACAGTGCCTACAGTGCCTATTCTTACGCTTATAAGTTCTTTGTCTAACGTATACATGGTACATATTTGAACTGTCAACAATATAAGGCAATAATTTCGCTAGGCAAGAGGCAACTTCGACGTCTTGATAATATGGGCACGTTGTCACCTAAACTACATTAACGCTTCAGCACTCACTACGGGTCGTTCGGCGTCTTTCGATGACATATTTCGCTTCTTGAAAGCTTTTGTACAATTTTATTCGGATACATCCCACGTTCAAAATAAACAAAGAGTGGAGGAGCTCGATAAAATTGCAAGTGTTTACGTATTTTTACGATACATACTCGAGCGTACGTCGAGTAGTAAAATATAGTCTCTATATATGAGTTATGGTGTTTTAAGTACAAATATACGATATGATATTTAAGAAGACTTAGCGGTGTAAAGCTGGATGTAAAGTTGCTTACGCACTACGGGTTAATGTAAGCCCAAATTTAATACTGACTGAATACGTTCACTCGCGGAACGATACAAACTGGCGTTTTTTACACGCTTTGTAACCGCTCTATTTAAAATGTCATCATCATTAACAACTTATCTGCTGTTGCACTGCAGGGCACGTGTCTAATTTCAGAATGAGAGGAGTTAGGCTATACTCCACCACCAGTCTAGTGGCAGACTTCATACGATGTTGAGAAAATCTTTGAAGATGTGGTTTACTTCATCGTTTGAAGCGAGTGATAATTATTTATTAAATTTATGCTATTATAAAATTGTTAAATGTCGAATTTTCAAAAATCAAAGTTATTTAAAAACAAACTACTCAGATCGACTAATTAAAGGCTTCTGAAAACAAATCCGTCGATGTTTGTTTGTTTGTTCGGACTTTACGCAAAAACCAGCAGATAAATTTTGATTCAACTATTACAGTCTTAAAGGTGCTATTCCGACTTAAATATTGCGGCATATTTCATCAAAATCGGTCCCGTAGAATTGAAGATACAGCTTGATCCCTGTTTCAGTAGCCGCCGTTAAGGAACGAGAGCTCAAGTAAAAGTCGACTATGGCTTTTTATATAAATCTATTATTGTTTCGGGATTACTCATGTAGCGGAAAACTGACATTCACGTGGGCAGAGCCGCGGGAAAAGCTAGGAATAAAAACTTAAAAATTTACCTTAGCGATCGCGAAAATTTTAATACAGATTATTTAAAATATTATTGGGTGATCATTAAAAGCAAATTATTTGCCGCAAACTGTTTGCGTAGTGCGACAGCAACTTTTAGGGTCTCCTAATCGTATTACTGGTATTGTGGAACTAAGACACGATAGGTTATAACGGAGATTAAGGCTAGCCTTAGGAAGACTACTTAAGAAATCTGAGCATCTACTAGATATTGTTTGTTTCATTGTTATTTTAGTATAATTTATTATAAATTCTATTTTAATTATATCGTACCAAGATTAATATGACTAGATAGTTAGGATATAAGCAGTAGAAAAAAATACTGATACATTATATTTTATAAGATATTCTAAGAACCGACATGAAGCGTGTAATTTCTCAGCAGTAGTATTTCCCTGTTTATGGAAAAGTTTGATATAATAGCAGTCAGTCTACAAAGAAATATTTCTGAGTATAATATTCTGTTGGATGTTAGAATTTGGAGTAGATGAACTCGGGGAGTAGGCACTATCACTTTACTCCTTGAGGCCTTCTCTGTTCCGATTAGAAGGTAAATAAGTACCATTAATTATAGGTATACTAGCTTTTGCCCACGGCTCCGCCCGCATCAGTGTCGGTTTTCTGCTCCATGAGAAACCCCGAAACAATCTTAGATTCGGCGCAGCGCTCATTGTGTATGGCGCGCGGCGCATGGCAAGTCTCTTACTTGCATTAATAACAGTTTCACATTTTGTAATGACTGCGTAATTCTCTGTATTTCTTCTATATTTTTTAATTTCTGGGCCGTAAGCTTTTTTGCCGATGTCATCACACAAAAACTTTCATCCCCTATTTTTACCCCCTTTAGGGTAAAATTTTTACAAACATTGAATGTTGTATTTATTTATATCTAATCAAAATCCTAAAAAATAAGTTTCAAGCTTCTAGCTTTAAAAATGACGTAATTTTCATACAAACTTTCATCCCCTATTTTAACCTCTTTTAGCCCTTTTTTGCATTAAAGAGTAGTCTATGTCCTTTCTCAGGCTCTAGACTATCTTTGTACCAAATTTCATTTAAATCGGTTCAGTAGTTTAGGCGTGATTGGGTAACATACAGACAGACAGAGTTACTTTCGCATTTATAATATTAGTAAGGATTAATGAAAAATAATTATACGTGTTATAATCATAGTGAGATATGAATCTTCTTCACTGAATGGAGAATTTACAGGAGTCCTTGTGGCTGAGGTAATGTAATGATGTTAATAATAGTTCTGTCCAAATCCTTAGTGTAACCGTCAGCAGAGTTTTAGAGGTACTCACGGCAGGAGATGAAGTTACCTCATTATTCTGCTGAGGCTTAACGATATATGTATAAAGACTAGCAAGAGTATAAACAAGTATATATATACTTATGGAAACATTCAGAGGACCGTTAAAAAGGATTATTACTTTTACGAATGTTCTACTTAGGTACTGGCTGGCCTCTTATATCAGTGTACGAAATTTGAAAATAGAACGATATTAATCGTCTTCTATTTTCGAGTTTCATTTGTTTTTCTTCAGTCACAATTCATTTTCTTTAAAGTCTTCTCTTTGAAGTTTATTAATTTTCTTATCATATTTTTGTTTTAAAAATCATTTCTTAGAACTTAAATGTGTAATTTCAACTGATACTTTGTTAAATACACAATGCTTAACTTATTTAAATTCCCGATCTTAATGTCTCTCGAAATCTATATTTTAATGGAAAATATTTACATATATAAAAAAGGTGCCGTCAGACAACAATTATAGAACTCTCACAGCAAAGTAATACGCAGATGACATCTTAGAAGAGTTTGTAGTCTTTTTTACCCCATATATTGTTGATGATCTTATCCCGATACAAGGTAATGTATGTTCACACATTGCAGCAATAGTTTTTGATTTGAGGGAGGTTGAAATGGAAGTTATGTAATGGCTCTTCTGATCTAAAGCCGACCAGAGTAAGACAAACTAGGCACGCAGATTAAAATCTTACGCCTGTTAACATACGAAATCTTAAGACTGCGTTAGAGAAGGAATAAAATCAGATTCCGCAAGCTTCATTTATAATCTTATAAGAGACGTGCTTCGACGGATGCAAGCTGTTATAACAGCAAGAGGAGACAACATCTAGTATTGAACTCCTGTATTAGAAAAAACTTCAATATATTTGTACATTTTTAATTAACCTTAGCGGATAAATGCCGTTATAATTTCTTTAAAGTTCAATACTACAAATTTTCTGTTGCCTAATTGTTAACTAAAAAATATGTAATGCTTTATATTGTGTATTGCTGTGTAGCGTCAGCTTAATAATAGCAGCGCTTTATGTCTTCCTGTGAGTCATATAAGAATCATCTAAAGAATATACCAGGATAGTAGGTAGGACAGCATTATTATGTTATACAATCAAAATCTACTGTGGTACTTTTAAGGTGGAGGCCCGTAACCAACGACGAACTACCACAGCTATTGATGACTGTGTAATATCATTTTCCAACACTACAAATATTACATACACATACATACACTTACGCCGATATCCCATAAGGGTAGGCAGAGATCATAGTATATACTACATACATACAGTCACGCCTCTTTCTCATTGGGTTAAGCAGAGACCACTTCTTTGCTCATTATCATCATCATCGTAGCACCTGCTACGATCGTTTAATGAGCAAAGTGGATATCCGCAGCCCACAGTTCGCCCCCGTGGGCAACGAGACGTGTCGGGTGGCGAACCACGACGCCACCACTTTATGAGATTCAAAAGTGACTAAAGTGACTCATTGCGTACCCACGCCTTAGTGGAGAGGAAAGGAAAAAGGATGAGGTAGGAAAGGTATATTGAACAAGGAATATGAATCTTGGGAAAAGGACTATAGGGTATAGGATACTACTATCTCAAAAGGAATAGAAAGAGACAGTAGTAGCTCGGGAGACCGGGGCCGCTTACCCGTATACTTAAGTCTATTTGCCGGACAGGCCAAAAGACCAAGTACTCCCTGTCCTAAAACTGTTCTTTTAAATGTTTAATGAATGTACCTATAAAAATGAATGTACCTATAAATACAAATTCTACGCTAATTATAAATTCTCTTCCAATTTTCAAAACAACTCGTATTAAATATAGTTGTGTTTGGTCTCATAAATGAGAGACTGTGTACTTTGTTGCAGGTGGCTGTACTGTCGTGGAACATTCGCCGATGTTAAAAGTCTCCTGAATTATTCATTGAAATATCTTACCGCTCCAAAACGCCGTGCGTGACACACGCCTTATAATGTCGAAAAGGTTACCAGAACCCTTTGGACGGAACTGTCACATTTATAATCAATAGCAGAAATGGAACAAATTAATTACATGAAATCTATATAGAACTCACTATTAGGCTAATGCATAGCTTATAATGCATGTTTACACAAAGTATGTTTTTAATGAATTAATCGAATCAAATCGATAACAGTTGACAATGAGGGTAGATACAATAGTGTGTGTGTGGTAATTTCATTCAATTTGAATGGCTTTCAAAATGTTGCCAAATTAAAATTAAGTGTATTAATTAATGTGGACGAAATATGCGAGAATGATGAGGTCGGTGCTGCGATATGTGGCGATAGCGGCGATGTCTGCGGTGTTGGTGCTGGGCATTGGAGAGTGGAGTGAAGATGCCGAAGACTTGGGTGAGTCAGTGATATTTAATTTATTGTTTTTTTCTACTGACTATTTTTATGATCTAACTGACTATTTTTATGATTTCAATAAATAAATGTATGATCAGATATATGTATAATATTTTTTTTTAATTTGTCATATAAATCAAATCAAACATCACCAAGTGTACAACTTTTAAGTCTCTCTAAAAAAAATAAAACTTCTTTTGCCTAGCTGTACTTCTTTCTCTTTTCAACCAGTTACAGAACGGTACATTAAAATGCCTATTCTGTGTATATCTACTAAGGGAATAAAATGATGGCATTCAAATCCAGATGCGCATTCCTATCCCGAAAGTTCTTGCTCCTGTGAAAAGACATATTATTAATTATTCTCTTGAAACTTGTACCCTTCCTCAAACCTGGAAAAACGTTTATGTTTTACTCATACCAAAAGTATTTAATCCATCTTCATTATCTCAGTTCTGTCCTATGACCACACTCCCAAGTCTTTCTAAGGTTCTTGAGAGTATTATTAGGATTCAACTGTCCGGTTGTCTTTTACAAATTGACTGCTCAGTCCTTACCAGTCTGGTTTTCGTCCTGATCATAATACTACTACGGCATTAGAAAAATCACTAAAATCACTGATGATACGATATGGTGAAGTATATATATTGGATATGGAAAACGGACAACATACAATTCTATTATAATTTTTTTGGATATTAGCAGTACTTTCAATTCAGTTGATTTTGATATACTCTTGGGAATACATTGGGAATTTTGGATATCGCAGTACATTTTGATTGACTAACAGGATAACGCTGTTGTCCATTATCCTGGTACATCCCGCATTATCCTGGTACATCCCGCATTATCCTGGTACATCCCGTATTATCCTGGTACATCCCGCATTATCCTGGTACATCCCGCATTATCCTGGTACATCCCGCATTATCCTGGT
>WUAW01000044.1:21510-37095 GCA_017165845.1 Thaumetopoea pityocampa | reverse complement strand
ACATAATGTCAGGATGTTCGTTGATTGGTAAACGCAGTGTAAGATGTTTCAGGCAAGGTCCTCTACAGCCCAAGTGATATGTGTATCCTATCTGAAACATTTTTGAATCACTATTCACAAAGTACCAAACGTTATTTACCTAACTGTTATTTACCCTACTGTAAGTTTAAGCTTATGACATAATATCAGGATGTTCTTTGATTAATAAACGTAGTGTAATACGTTTAAGGCAAGATCGTTTACAACTAGAGTGATATATCCTACCTGAAATATTTTTGAATCATTAATCACAAAATCACTAACCACACGTTATTTACGTTACTGTAATGTAAGGTTTACGCTTACAACATAATATCAGAATGTTTGTTGATTGGTGAACGTAGTGTAAGACATTTCAGGCACCGGTGGGTTCGCACCGTATTCAGATGGGACTGATGTCGTTGTCTAATCTAAATATATTAAACCGGTTTGTCGTTGATCGACTGACTGATTATCAATGCACAACGTAAACCAAAGGTGTTAGTGAAATTTTCATAGAGCACAAGGGAGCATAAAAAAGGAATTTTGAGAATTCTCATTCTAAGGGTTTATAATTGAGGAAGTCAGTAAAATATTGAATTTTTCGAATTTATAAAATTGGGATAGAAAAAGAAATTTATGTCGACATCAATACAGATGGAGTCCCGGGTCACACATGATAATAGAATTTGATTAAATACTCATTGTAACGCTTGACAGTAACATTTTTAAATTTTACTACTGCACTAAATTTCTTCCCCACCGTGCCTAAAGAAGTTTCACTTCAACAACGTTTGACGGCAATATATTATAAAAATGTACGTTCGAGATGGAGAATCGGTTTCGATTTAATTGTCTACAGGTATTTTATTTCCTTATCACTTATAAGTACTTAAATAAGTAATGCTTTGTAGTCGATGATAAACGACGCGAAGCTGGCGCCTGAACGTCGGTCGCCGCTGGTCGCGAAAAATCCAACTGTCATATTGACTGATGGTGAAAAGCGCCTGCGTCATGGTTCTCTATACGCCAAGAGCTATTGTGTTCTTTGTAGTCCTCCCTTATTATACGGATATGGTAGAAAGCGACAACTAAGGGGCCGTTAATATAGCCATCCATGGATAAAATTCACTTCAAAATCATAGAACTTGGAATTGTAAATTTAATATTATTATTGTCAGCTTATTTACTGAATTCACCAAATTTAGCTTCCTCTTTAAGGTGAAATTTTTTTGTACGAAATTGGAAATGGTATTAAAAGTGCATTGAATAGTTGGATATTGCCGTAGAGTCTGGGTAATAAAAGTAGAGACGGAAAAAGCGCGGCAAATTTAAAATAATATCAGTATGAAAACCCCATTATTAGAAGAATACCCTGTCCTGCAAAATTTCCTGCAAAGAATGTCCTGCAAATATTAGTGATGCCATTGATTGTATCTGGTTCTAAAAGTTTTATGGAAAACCTCCTGAATTTCTTTTTATTTCTTCCAGACATTTTATGTATAATAAATATAGTACAGATAATTATATAGAGTATATAATTTCATTTATATTTAGTAGTATATAATAAGTGATTTTATTTATCTTACTGTTTAGGAATACCAATAAATTATTTGTTATNATATATATATATATATATATATATATATATATATATATATATATATATATATATATATATATATATTTAATATCGTGCATAATCTCAACGAAGTTTAAACCTAGTTGATAAAAAATAACCGTGATAGTAAGATCAGGTAGGTGTATAGTTGCGTTTCATCATTATAATGTTTCCTACGGGTGTATTTTACCTTGTATATATAGGTATATTATACCTTGATATCAGGGAGAATTTCTGAACATTCGAACACTAAGTATTGCCATGCAAGTTTGAAAATAATTCCAGCCTCTACTTTCATTAGCCAGATTAATTACACTGGTGTTCCCTTCATTTGGTACTCGTGGCGCCCACAGGAAGATTATAAAAATTACTAAAATCAACCGTTTAAAATAAGAAAAACAAAGTTATTTTTCTGGATTGAATCGAATTTTAGATTAAGGACTAAAGAAACCATTCGTATGCGTTAATCGGCCCAACATCAACATAATTCTATTTTATTTCAAATAAATACCGACTAAAAAGATGAGAAACAATTCGCAAGTAGTGGAAATTATGAGAAAGAGTACAAAGCATATCTCTCTCGGTACGAATATTGTTGATGAAATCACTGTTCTGCGAGGAGAACTGTAGGTGTATTGTGAGCAATAAAACACGACGCAATTGATTGTTCTCATGGCGGTCACGTCGTTCAGTTACTGTTTTCACGTCTTACGTAATAACGTTAGGAACAAAGTTATGGTATATACGTGACCCGTTAAAAGGTACTGTTCGTTACTCTCTAGTTGTTTAAGATTTATGTATCAGTACGTTATAACGAAATAAGTTAACCCCATAAAATGAATATCTGTCATCAGCCTTCCGTAATACATCTGCTTTTATCTACTTATGTACTGTATCGAGATGTGAATTATTATTGGACTAATAAATAAATAAAATATATAAAAAACAAACAATTTTCCCTAACTGAACAATTTCTGCTAACGGTTTGACTCATTTGCACAGTAAAATTTCTTTTTGAATTAATAAAATAAATAACATTAATGTTATAGATGCAGCAAGCAAACCTGATGATAAGGAGCCGCTGTAGCCTATGTATATCTACAAAAGATTGGATACAGATTGACTTCTTATTCCGAGTCTTATATAGATGCCTTGCTAATCCCGAGGAGCGAGTTATTATGCCTCCCGTGCCTGTGACCGCGGAGACGTACTGAGATTTGCATTAGATTATACGTATCTAACCTCTTCATTATCTTTTGTTTATGGAAGACATGATTAAAGTTCTCTTTTCTGGCGTCAATTTCAGCATTCACCACTAACAAAGATCATATAAAACCGTTCAGCGTATAAACACCACCTGTGATTGATGTCCGTGTCTGTTTCACTCTCGCTACGAATATTTCATTAGGCGCGCTCTGCGAGGCTCGCCATGCATCATAGACTTGGTCCAGAACGTACCGCGCTGGCGCCATAATCCACTCGGATTAGTAGAGATATATATACAGATATGTGGTTCCACGTGCAAAATTGCGATGAAAGCCGTAGTAGATTTAAGACCATGCCGAAGCGCAGTATCAATAACACATTTAAGTTTTGTTAACGCAGTTCTGTAGTAAGACGCGCAGGTCCAAAGTAAAAGAAGTCAATAGCTATTTGACATTTTACATTATACCTACGTTTTAGATTCAAACGTTATCGCTACAGATAAATAGTGACAATTAAATGGTATATTTTAATAGGAAAAAAAAACTCCAAAACCTACGTTATTTAATGTTTCGATATATTTAGCCTATTTAATCATAAAAGCAATTACAAAAAAATATTCATAAAAGACAATATAGGTACCTACATCTAACACTGATGTACCTCTTAAAGATAGTGATAGCTCAGATCTCATTCGTTTTCCCGTTTTCACATGAGTCACGAAGATCCGACCACTTGCGAAGTGTATCTATTGTTTTCACGATAAATTCATATATAAATTACACAGTGTAAATACTACATAAAGTAACAAAAGCGTGCAGGAAGTGGATCAAATACCGGACCTAGGTGTCATATTTGATAATACTGACCCTTTCACCATAAAAAGAATAAATATTGTAATAAAATTAACGTCCGAATTGTTGGGTTTTGTGATATCAAATGCAATAATCTTTCATAATAGTAAAATTAAAATTGTGCTATAGGATAGTTTTGTACGTAATAGTCTCAAATACTGTACCATAGTATGAAGAAGACCACAATAAGAGGTTCATGCCAAGAGAAATTAGATACTCTTTACTCATTTGTTTGATACTAGCAAGTTATATATCGTCGTAAAAGCTGATTATTTCCTACGAAATTTGAAAATGGAACAATTCATAAATAGAATTATTTTCTAAAAAAAATTTCGGAGATAATCTGGTGGGAATTTATTCGCAACAATGAAGCTCAATTGACGTAATTTTCGTATTGTGATTTATTATGTCTATAAAAAAGGTTTAAAACAGCAGGAATGTTTTGATATTTCAGCCAAAACTGTTAATGATTCTGCATGTTCACAGCTACAGTTATCAATTACTGAATTTAAAGGAGGACGGAAAAGCTTCGAAGATGAGCCGACTCCAATGAATTCTCGCCGCGCATGAACCACACAGTTAATAATGGCCGTCTTATTTTTCTGCAAGACGGGACACATTGCTACTGTAGTACTAGATGATCAAAGGACAATTAACTCCGAATGGTAATGGTAATAGCAGTTTGTGCTCCACATGTGTTGTCAGATTGGTGTGACAAGTGGCTAAAGTCAGGAATCTGGCACCTCCTCTGGCATCACAAGAACGTCTTTCCGCACACTTCTGCCAGAACATTTGACTATCATCATTCAAATAATGTGTCTATGCCTCACCCGCCATATTCCTCAAAATTAAATTAGATTTTTCCATAGATTAAAGAAAAATGAAAAGGAAAGTCGTTTGAAAGCAAAGATCCCTTGGTTACTCATAGCTTTGAGTTTTCTGAGATATCTAAGAGTGGTCATCAGTATTTTCCAAGATGTTATAACGAATAAAAAATGTATACGTATCCATTCGTGAATATACTGAAAAAAATTGATACCTGTAATAAATAATTAAATTTACAATTTTTGAGAATCTAATTTCTTCTAGCATGATACTCGTACTTCAACCAGAACACATAAAAAAATGTGGCAAATGTCACGATTTTTTATGGCATAATCTTGTTGCACGGCAAAAATAAAAATTAAATAAAATTAACCAATCAGAATATCATTAGACTGTATTTCCATGTATAAAATATTAAGCAACTACCTTGATTGCCCACATAAATTAAATAAGGTACTTGAAATAGAATCACCGCTCCTATGAATTACATATGGACTATTCTAGGTATCAATTCAGGTGTTATAAGAATATGCAGAATACTAATGCTTCGCTGTTGAAAAGCCGAATAGTTTATTACAGTGTTTTTATTTATTAATATGAGTCTACGTCAACTAGTCGTAGTTGATTTTTATCATTTTATTAATAGTACTTTTATAAGTTAAACATAGAAAGGGATGCTATTTTACAAGTAGTGTGGCACTTAGTCTTGATTTTGGAATCGTCATTTTGTTACGATGTACACACGCGTAAAGAGCCCATTAAATAAATAAAGTATCCTAGTAAGTCGGCTACGAAGTATCGGACTAAATAAGTCGACTAACATGATGTTCTAATTACATACCTGGTATAGATAGATTGGTATATAGTAATATTTTTGATAATATCATATGTATTTTAGTTACCTATTTCAGTTCTTGTTTTAGCTTTTCATTTAGTAGATAGATGGTTTGGGAGGAACCTATTACAGCATTAAATCCAAGCGTTGATATAATAAATAGTTTCTCATAAGGACGTGATATTTTTTACAGAATTAAGGTAATAATTCAGAGTTCATCCTGTCTGATGAATGTAACGATCCATTCAAGCCTGGCCTTTAGGTGCCTGACAGTTTTACGGTCAAGCAATGAAGCTCCTGAGCTTCTGAGCAATGTTATAAATCTATAAAGGGTGTAATGAATGAACAGCACAAACGACTCTTAAGAAATGTGGGGCCTAGTCGGGTGATTAAGTGTCTCATTTAAATGCAGTCTTCCAACGCGGAGTTCTCAAAAGCAAAGGGAGTCCGCTTCTCGCGGAAAACGGAAGACAAGTCTCTTCACAAAAGGAAGGAGAGGTATTTAAATTAGCGTAGTCGCTGAAAAAGTGCACTAACAACATTAGCGAGAGGAACAATGGCGGGGCACACAAAGGGACGGAACACGCTGACAAAACCTTTTCTATATGGAGCTAGATGTATTTGTTTAGTACCCTACAAACATCAACGTTGTATATCACCAAATAAAGTTTCGCTTTGTGAAATCAGTAAGAGAAATTCTTCACCGCAAGATACGCCAAAGAGCACATCACGATGTGCGGAAGATTTTCGAACTCGTGGTAAGTGGAACTTTTGTAGATTGTGTGCACACAGTCATGTGCTGGCACCCGCATTCTCGTGCGAGGCTACTAACCACAGAACACTGCAAACCTTATATTCCTTGAACGGAACGTTTTAACGACTGATTGGTACAGTGGCAGTGACCCTTTTTGTTTTCGAATCTTGGTAAAGACAAACTCTGTGTGATAAAAAGGAATATTTGTATTCGAGTCTTGGATGTTTATCTACATATGTATTAGTAATTATAAATATTGTATATAAGTAAATATATAGTAGTTTAGTATCCAAGATACAGGGAATCCTAAATTAGGGCTAGATTAAACTGTGTGAAAAAAAATCTGTCACAATATTATATTATTGTAGTGGAAAAAGTAAATCACTAGTTTTTCAATTATGACAGTATTGATTATTTTTTCATTTGATAATCTATATCATCATCGACCCTTCTACTGCTCCGATGCAAGGCACAGGTTTCTCTCAGACTGAGAAAGATTAGGCGACAGCCCACCGCGCTGGCCTAATACGGGTTGGCATACTTAACACACCGTCGAGAAAATCAATCAGGTATGCAAGTTTTCTCACAATATTTTCCTTCAACGTTTAAAGCTAGTGATAATTATTATTAACACGCGCATGATTTAAAAAAGTGTGAGGCGCGTGCCGTGGGTTGTAATTCGAAATCTAAGACTTGCCAGGGCGTGCCACTAGGCTATCACTGCCTCGTAATTAAGTGAACTAAACTATAGTAAAATCGTACTAAGATGAAACGTGTAAATTAAATATTTTCTATAATTGTTGATAGCTTATTGCTTAGGTTAGACCCACTAAAGAATAAATAAGGATTAAATGAAGAAAATATTAATTTTGATTCGTGTCTGTCAACGGTATGGTAAGGTATCACTGTAAAACTATCAGATTCTGATGATGTTTTTGATATTATATTGTTTACTATGACAAAAACAATGTCAGGTATGTTTTATCATCGGTTAGTGAATTTTAAAAAATATGATACTATGAGATTGTTTCTTAAAAGAATTCAATTTTTTTAAATGGTAATAAATTTATTTAATACTAGCTCTTGCCCGCAGCTCCGCCCGTGCGAATATCAGTTTCCCGCTACATAGGAAATCCCGACACAGTCATAGATTTATATAAAAAGCCTTAGAACCACTTTTACTTGAGCTCTCGTACCTTAACGTCGGCTACTAAAACAAGGATCAAGCTGTATCTTCAATTCTACTGGACCGATTTTGATGAAACATGCCGCAGAATTTAAGTTGGAATAGTACCTTTAAGTACCTTTTTTGAACCATTTGACCAAAATCAATCTGCTGTTTTTCGCGTGAAGCCCGAACAAACAAACAAACAACCATCGACGAATTTGATTTCAGAAGCCCTTAATTAGTCGATCTGAGTAGTTTGTATTTAAATATCTTTGATTTTTTAAAACTTGACGTTTAACAATTTTATAATTGTTTATATTGATAATTTTAGTAAATTAGTAAAATTTCAAATAATTTAAAATCATTATCATCAACAGTCCATGTTTTTCCCCGATATGGGGGCACGGACTTCCCCTAATTAGGAGAGGGATTAGATTGTAGTCTACCACGCTGGCCTAGTGCGGATTGGTAGACTTCATAAATTAATGTGGACATGCGAATTTTCTAATGAGGTTTTCTTTCTCCGTTCATCGTATTGGTGTCCACAATGCCGACCATTACCAAATCTGTAAAATACAATGCGCGTTTGTTTTCAAGGTTCTTGCCTCTGCCTCATTTTCTCTTAATGTAATTCGTCGGTCTTCGTGGAGCAAAATTGAAATGATTCAAACGTTTATATTGTCAGCTGTTACAATAGACAGCCGACCAGTCCGCGGATCATATTTGATGCTTCTCAAAAATTCCTGTGCTACCTCTGTTCTATGCTAGGATACACATTATACTTTCACATGCTTCTTTTAACGCGGAATGAGTTTCGTGCACTTTTTTACCGCGCACTGTTTCGATGCGAATATACGCACGTTGCTCTATTCCTGAAATCCGAGGGACCGTTCTCATTATCTTTTCATATTTTTGGTATTTTCCCTTTAAACGAATCCCATTGTCTTATGATAACAATCGTCTTTTTGCCTCAATCTGCACACTGACGCTTCGATCAGCCTATGATGCCTAGAACGCCCGCTAAAGAGGGCTGTACATTACTTTTGAGACTACCCTCGTAATGTAAATAACAAGATTATAATAATCCCCACCCTTCTTTTTTATAGAAGAAATCCAGTAGAGATTATTATGTACATATATAAGACTGATGGACGTGGGATGGATGGACTTTTTCAAACTGGTTCGTGGCATATCCTCAACTTTAGAGATAATCAGATTTTCTCATCTCTGACTCGATATTGCGTAAGTCATATAGTCTTTTGCGTCAGTCTGCTGATTTAGCAGGGGATGGGACTGTAGGGCATATTAAGATGAGCAAGTGCCCTTTGACGTCATCCCCGTAAGCCTCCACATTTCCTGCTAACGATCAGTGTTGTTGAGATAACATCCGAGATCCACTGTTTTAAGTCCTGTGAAATACAGAGAAACCATACATACATACTATCGTGCCTTTTTCCCTGGCTCTCCGGCGGAGAATCGAACTCCGATCTCCTATATAACAGGCGGGGATATTGATCACTATATTATCAAAGTATACTACTAAACTAAAAATAAAATACAAAAACTATTGGGGTAGGCAGAGACCCACTTCCTTCCACTTGCTACGCTCGTTTAATGTAGCAAATTGGCTATCCGTAGCCCACTTATCGCCCCCGCGGGAAATAAGACGTGTTGAATGGCGAAACACGACGCCGCTATTTTTATAGGGTTCAAAAGCGTTAAAGCTCCTCATTGCGATCGTACAAAAAGGAAAAAAAAGGAAGGAGGGTAAGATAAGAAAGGTGTATCGAGTAAGGAATATGGAATTTGGGAAAAGGACTATAGGATATAGAATACTACTATATCGGAAGGAATGAGACAGTAGTAGTAACTCGGGGGGCCGGGGTCGCTTATCCGTATACTTAAGTCTATTTGCCGGACAGGCTAAAAGACTAAGTACTACTCCCTGACTCGAAAACCGGACGAGAAACCACGGTAATGTTAAAATGACAGCCAGCCGGGTATTGAACCCGAGACCTTTTGTTTCTTAGATTTGAGACAAGGCCGTATTACAATGTACGAAACTCCGGCCTGAAAAAGCAACTTATTTTCACATGAGCCCTATTCCATAATCGGAACAGAGCTTCCTCTAAGAAATACTAAGACGAAACGGGCGCGCCCTTTTATACACAGACCTTAATAATGGTAAACCAATACCTTCTATACAATTTACTTAAAACTTTCTTTCAGAAAGTAAAGCTCTAGGGATTGTATTGTAGGAAACGATAAACTACACCCGATTCTGGTATATGTAACTATAGAAGTATTATCATATCAGTAGCTTTGGTAAATATCTATATATATACTCCATCTATTAATATCATTCGAAGAATAAAATCCTAATTATGAATAACAAATTTCAAATTTGTACAATGGAAACATTATAATTATATATAAGAAATGTTATAATCATAGAAACCCTAAATTTTACACTCGTCACAATGTTTTTATCATCTAACTTCAAATGCTTAACATGGGACAATAGGGACTATTGTTAAATATAAATTTGGAGGCCAACGAGGTTAATCCGCCCAAACAAATTATGAACAACATTAATATATCCCCCGTATCCGGCAACTTCCCCGCAATAAGCAGAATGTATTAGCGTTATTTATCTTAGCTCAAAGCTCCAACAAAGTTTTAATTGCAAGCGCCGATACAATTTGCGTACAAATGAATTTATTCGCTGAATCCGTAGTGCAGTCGTGTGCGGCGTCGGGCGGGGAGGTGAGGCGCGCGAGCGGCGCGGTGCGTCGGATTACCCGCGTGTGTAGAACCGCTAATTGCGGGTAACGACGAGCCAACTGCCGCGCGCTGGCGTCGCACGCTCACCACACCAGTACCGTCATACATAATATTATGCCAGCATGATGCGTTAATTTACACAGGTACACATCGATATCGGCTGTTTGGAATCGGCATAATTGGATGCTACGAGAAATTGCAGATAACCGTTAGATGATTTTCGCGGCTTACATCAACATAGTGTACACTAATAAACGCGAAAGTGTGTTCGTCATTGTCTGGTTGTCTTTGAAAATATAACTTCAGAGCAACAATAGTTCAATCCATTGTTTTGAACTATGGCAGTTAGGTATGATACCAGGGGAGGAAATACTCGTAGGCTATAAAAATCATGATCCTCACCATTACTAAGTCATTACAAGCGAAACTGCGATTCAAATACCTACTGCGAATTGCAAGACGCCTGTCAAGCGTAAAGATTAATGCAGTTAATATGTTACGGAAATCTATGTTCATTAGACTTAACAGTCGAATGACAATGAAATATATATTTTAATGTTAGGGACAGTAACTTAGTTATAGGGTTAGCATTCGAGGCAATTGTTAGTATAAAGACAGAAAATAATGGTGATCTAGTGGATATGACTGTCTTTGAATCTCGGCCGAGTATACTAAATTTCCATGGCTTTTTTCTTTTTCAGAAAGCATGTAATATTTGTGTTAAAAAGCATGTGCCACAGTGACACTAGTCGTATCAAGAATCCTGGGATCTTACGGAGATGACGACGAATGGTAGACGGTCATCCGTTACCGCCTTATAATTGCAGTTTTATGTTTAGTAAATCACGTAAATATTAGATAATTATCATGAGACCCTACCGGTATCTAAGCAATGGAAATAGTCTTAGTAAGAATTATGAAGACTTACAGAGAAAACATTAGACAGAAATCAGTTATCAGAGACCCGCTACACATCTACATTCCCTACAACAGACCCTGACATACGAAGGAATAATTCTAGGGTGAAGAAGAGAACTCTGTCTGCCTAATTACCATTGAAAATGAACAGAAGGTAAACTACGAGATATACGACGCTTGTATGTTATAATGATATTTTATAAGGTACATATTTTAATTAATAGGATCAGTTTAAAAATAGTAGCAGCAGACACTCGACGGGAGCATGGGGTAATGAATATCAGTAAAAAGAGGCTGCGTGCAGGCCAGCGGGACTGGCACAGGAAACGGTGTTCGCCAAACAAAAGGGTGATAGCGGTACGTGTGTAAATCAAACGTCGCACAATAACAGACCCTCCCGCGGCCGGCCCGACCCGTCTCCCCAATCTCTCCTAGTTATAAGCCTCCCCGTGCCTCCTGTAGTCATTGGCCGTTTCTCATAAATCTGCCACACTAAAATGTGCTCTGTTGCTGGCTGGCCGTTTGACATAATCCATAGGTATCTGTGCCAGGGTATCATCTGTGTCAATAGGTTTAGAATGCCTGCGTACCTGTTGTTATATCTTAGTTTAGTTATTAATAGTAAGTATACGTCAAACGCACATTTTTGCAACCAAGCCATGTATAGATAGTATCCCTTTTGATGATAATATTATTTTCCTGTGAAACCTTCAAAGCAACAATTTACCAATTTAAGTACCGCGTAACTCAAACGTACCTATGTGTATGTTTTTATTTGGAATAGATTGTCATGTCGCCGTGGGAATGCAATGAGGAACTTTAATACTTTTGAACCTTATAAAACGGCGGCGTCGTGGTTCGCCACCCGACACGTCTCACTGCCTGCGGAGGCGAAATGTGGGCTGCGGATAGCCACTTTACTACATCAAAACGATCGTAGCAGGTGGAAGGAAGTGGTCTCTGCCTACCCCAATGGGAAAGAGGTGTGACTGTATGTATGTAGTATGTATTGTGGTCCATACCTACCCTTATGGGATATCGGCGTGAGTGTATGTATGCATGTAGGGTGTCACGTCACGTGTGTTTACATCGCACACATTCTCACGAGTTGCACAAGTGAAGCAGTCGACGCGCGACGGGGCGTTGCATTTCTCGTTCTGATGTTACGATACCACTGCGCTCCGCCACGTTGGTTGCAATTAACACTACACAATGACCTCAATAAATATTCTGTGAATGTTCTGTTCGTTTTATAAGGCTCGTCCGGTGCAGTCCCGCTTATCGATGGAAATGTATGATCTTTAATAAATGAGTGCCGTTATAGACATACTTCTTAATTACAAAACAAGAATTCAACCTCTTTAAAAGGAGAACGGAGAATTAAACGTGTGAAGAATTAACAAGAACAAGAAAAATGTAGGAACGCGATAAGTTGAATTTAATGATAGCCATTAGATGATTACAACTTTTAATCAGTTTTTTTTTAGGAAACAGACCCAAAAATAATTGATTCGAATAGAGGCATGCCTTTTGTATAATACATTGTTTATATGATTATACTATTTAAGCAAATACAGTCCGAACATAGCAGACAAGGTTGGTAAACGCAGTTACTATTGAATAACACTCTAACAGATATAATGACAGTGAGGTCCTAAGAGTTTGGGGCGTGGCGGATTGAGGGCGCAAACGTAATCTTTTCTATACGTCTCGAGCCAAAGAACAAACAAGCCGCGAACCGAGATTATGCTCCGAATAAATCAATGTTACGACGCGTTAAAATATGTAAGCCCACGATTAATACGAGGCAAGGAGAAGCTTCTTACCGGATCGCGCGCCGGCGGCGACGAAACAAAGACAGATGTTCTCATTGGTGATGATTCCTCGATTCCACAACCTAATCAAAATAAATGTGCAGGTTTCTCTTTTTAAATTCTCGGTTATACTATCGAATAATACAATAATGTGATCAAGCGCGTTCGTATGTAGGCCGGCTTTAGAATCGCACAGCTCCTTTTCTTGCTCGAATGTTGTATAATGCAAAAATTAAAACGATCCAACTATAATATCCACTTGACGTATACAACTCCTTGTGTGGCGCCGACATAATAATAGCGTTACTCCATATCATTAAGTGTTAATTATAAGTATTAATTATTATTAAAGTGTTAATTGCTGTGGGAAATAGCTAAGGGATGTACCAGGATTACACGTTATCCTATTATTCAATCAAAATCTACTGCGATCTCCAAGACGCCTGTCGAGCGCGGAAATCGCCTTTTGAGGAGGAGGCCTATATCTAACGAATACAACCGTTACATAGAGCCATATTTCACTGTCACTAACAAACCAGGATCTGTTTGTCAAGGTGCATGGTCTGCGATTATCGATTCGCATGCTTCGTATGAAATTTAAGAATGAGCAAACCCTTTCAATACACTCTAATGAGCTGATAATAATGAATCGAGGAATATAACTTAGAGTTCTGACAAAGGAACTGAGTATTTACACGAATTAGAGCTCAGAATTATCTCGTAGGTACTTCCAGTTATCAAAAATAATATCACATCCATATCGTAAAATTCAAATAATAGGTTCATTTGTTCGAAGTCCGTTAATTTTAAGGCTAAAATATTTGTCATATGACTTCAGTTATCATTCATATTTCATATGGATTTGATTCGATCTGCTATATTTTCAACAGAAGCCTATCCTATTCCCGAAGTACAAGTAGACCGTGACGTTGGTATAGATGTTCTACAAGGGCTCGTCAGAGAGGCTGTAACGATAACCGCGAGAGATAACGGCGGTCTAATCAGACGTAATGGCAGCACACCGTCTCTGACGCCGCGCGCCGCTGTCGCTGGGGTGTCACCGGGCCACCCGCGACGCTTCGTAATGTACTTTAATTTCATAAGTTTTCATCTGTAAATATATTACGAGTTAATTTGGATGATTTTGCACCATTGTGATATGTTAATGTTTATTCAATAATACATAAATACATTACTTAAACATTAACTAACATAGCATTGTGTAAGGTGACCTCCATGTTATCAGTGGTATTATATATTAAGAGTATTGAATGCAATGAGGAACTTTAATACTTTTGAACTTTATAAGATGGCGGCGTCGTGGTTCGCCACCCGACATGTCTCATTGCTCACGGAGGCGAAATGTGGGCTGTGGATGGCCACTTTGCTACACCAAACGATCGTAGCAGGTGGAAGGAAGTGGTCTCTGCCTACCCCAATGGGAAACAGGCGTGACTGTATGTATGTATATAGTATGTACTATGGTCTCAGCCTACCCTTATGAGATATCGGCGTGAGTGTATGTATGTATGTAGTATTGAATACGTAGGTATTTGATCCATATTAGTACTATTATATATACATATTATGGAGATGTTTGGACGTTTGTTACCCAATTATGCGTAAACCGTAACGGATTTGGATGATACTTAGTATATAGACAGAACATGGCTTGAATTACGTAAGACATGAGATACTTTTTATGCTGGTAACGCCTCCCCGTGAGATAACAGTTCAATTTTAATGCTATTTTTACTTTTCACGCGAGCGAAGCTGGATGCTGAAACTAGTAATATTATAAAAGTGAAAATTTGTGAAGATATGTCTCTCAACAACCTAAACGAACATAAATCGATAAACGAATTTGAATGAAACTTAACACAGTAATAGACCGTGTCCTGGATTAACATACTTTTATTCCGGTAATGCGTTTCCGTGGAATAATAGTTATCAAGTGAAAACACATTTCAAGCGGGCAAAGTCGCGGGGAGAAGATAGTAATGTATAATGCACTTAATATTTAACTTATTGTTATTTCACACAATATAATAAAGCTATCGTAAATACAGATAATAATACGTTCAACAAAGGCAAACGAATAAAATTGTTAATGTGCAATATCCGTATAATTAAAGACGTAAGTTGTATCAAAAGCTTTTCAATAGGTATATCGTAGAAAAGTTCCCGAACGACGGCGGTCGGATGCTTCTGTTATAACGATATACTGGCGGAAGTAATAAAATAAAACGATTTTACATCTCTAGGGGGGAACCGAACGTTTTTACCGAATGGGAAAAGTCGCGAGCGACTTCTCATTCCGCGATAAAATCAGAAACGTTTTACGACAATCTTCTGTTCGATTACCTTCCGTTGAACAACAGCTTAAAAGAAACCTATTCATCCTCTACGTTTCCTCGATGCTAATTGTACTACAACTGAAGAAAGAGCGCAGAAAATCAGACAAGTATTCGTTTTTATTTCATTTTTTTATTTCACTTTATTTTGAACCGATGTTTGAATCACCACTGTAGCTTGAACCGTTAAAATTTCCAAAGAATGTTGCTGCAGTAGCCCGTATGTTATCCCTAAAATGCGAGACCGATAGCTGATTTAAAAGGGAATCCAGTACGGATTTGGCGTCGGGGCACGTTCCGCTGTTAGTAATATGCGGCTCCGCTGGACATTGTGAAAGTGTGGCCGAAGTCCGCGGTGACTGCGACGGCTCGACTCTGCGCCGCCGCATAATGAACTGGTCACGTAGCCACATTTCGTATTATTTCCCTAGGACGCG
>WUAW01000042.1:9451-22777 GCA_017165845.1 Thaumetopoea pityocampa | reverse complement strand
ACTACATCGCCACTTACCATCAGGTGGGATTGTAGTCAAGTGCTAGCTTATTACAATTAAAAAAAAAAAATACCCGGTAGTCCCCAGGGTGCTTGTTGCGCTTTAAGCGGCCGCGTCCTTCACCAATCTGAGCAGTCGCCGGCGAAGTCGGTCGTCGGCGTGGCCATAGTCCTTGCTGGTCTCTGCGTCGGTGTTGCCAGGTTTCGTTTATTTATTTAACCTTTATTGTACACAAACAGGTAAATACATTTATAAATAAAGAAAACAGATGTATAAAGGCGAGTTTAACTCAAAAATTGAGTTTTCTTCCAGCAAACTTTAGTGCTTAAAAATATTTGAAATAGAAGGAGGATAGGCTCTAGTGTACTAGGTACAGAAGCATATATACATATACCGAAATACACTAAAATACATACATACATATATTATTTTGAGAGAAAGTGGTCCTTAATTCTTTCTGAAAACACAGAGATGAGCTATCCCGAATAGAATGAGGAAGCGAGTTCCATAGGCGTACCGCACGCACTACGACTTGACGCAGAGAAGAACTTGTTGCGACAAGGTTCTCCCCTGGGGATAAGATACTCAACTAGTCCTCTGAGTCTTCTGGTAACTGCTCGCTAATAATCGCTGGCGTCGAATACCTGGGCCCTGCATCTGCCACCGCATCTGATGTTGGCATAAACAAAGGCGGAAATACTTCTTCTCCCCTCTATATTTCAGCAACTAGTCGGTGTGCTTCTTAAGTCGCGCGTCAACTGAACCCCTAGCCCAGTAATGTTTACTGACCGTAAATTATAATTAAAATGTTCTCATCGACGCTGAAACCCACTCTTTGATTTCCGCGGTAACTGTCACACTGAAAGCACTGTTTAGATTTAAAACCCGGTCATCAAATACCGGGTCGGATGTTGATGACACGGTAGGATTGAATAGGTCTAATCTACGCCTTAATTTACGGCCAAACAGTACCTCAGCAGAAGACCTCTTTCTTCGTGGATTGTAATTCTTGTAGTTCAACAAGAATTCTTGTAATTTAATATTAAAATTTCGCGAGATTTTACTTGTCAAAGAAATAGATCTCTTTTAATAATTTTAACATAGCTCTCGGCTTGACCATTACTGGTTGGACTATAAGTGGGAAAAGTTATATGTGTTATCCTGCATGATAAGCACAATTGTTTGTATTCATGAGAGACAAAAGATATTCCGTTATTTGAGCAAATTGTATGAAACTACCCATACCTCGACATGAGTTCGCACAATTTCTGAATAACGACACGACTGCTGTAGCCTGATGACGTTCAAAACACTCGACCCATTTAGAATATGCATCTACTACGATTAAAAATATACGACCTCTTGCGCTATTTTGACCTACAATGTACGTCTTTGGTAATGTTTTCCCATACTGAGAGTGACGTATAAGTCTACTGAATTTTTTTCTCCAGTGTACTATTTACCACATCTTATTGTTCTTCACGTTGGTACTAGCTTTTAACTGTGGGACGGCGTTATTCAGACATGAAATTCAGAACTGCATTCTTTATTAAAATAGTACTACTTTTATGGAGATATCGTTCATCCAATAGAATAATGACGAATAAGAATTAATTGCAAAAAAAGTTAAAATTTTATTTTGTGTTTAATTTGTATGATTTGTTATTTAATATGGTTTTTTTTTGAGAATGCTCAAATTATTAATAATAATCTATAAGTTATGAAAAATCATGATAATCGATATGATTTAAAAAATGAGTATAATCCAATTTTAAACTGAAACGCTTCTTGTGACAAATTGCAAAAATGTTATTACGTCATTGTTCTATTGGATGAGCGATATATTAAAAAAATTAACTCCGGTCAGTAATATAATAGTTTTATTGTTATTTTTAGTAAGCGTTATCTTTATTCGGATTCCTAAAATGAAAAGTGAGACTGAAGGTAGTGATATTATTCGACCGCTTTCAAAAAGAAAGCGAGTACCTAATGATAAGCGAGAATGAGGGGACCGGTAGCGAATAAAAGCGCATTGGGAATTGGGACGGGCACACATTTCTGTTAATTAATTAATAACGCAAGTGGTTAATTGCCCCTAGGAAATATAAGTGCACGCAATATCACGGCTGCAAAGGTTTGGAGGGCTTGCGGCTTTTATAATAATAAAAAAATATACGGTGCAAGTTGTTTGCCTGTAATTTTTTAATGCAGTTAGCAAATATATAATAATAATAATGTTTATATTTTATCTGTGGCGTGGAAGAAGATGTAGTGACAAAGATAGAGAAAGGAATGCTTAAATGGTTCGGACACATAGGAAGGATGGATGAAAGAAGATTGACGAAGCAGATTTATAAGACAAGTCTGAATGGGCAAATCTGTAGGGGTCGACCCAGACGAACGTATCGCGATCAAATCGAAGTTGTGTTGAAGGAAGGCCAGGTTAGGAGTACCCGCAACCGACGAGCATCTATGAAAGTGTTGATGAATGTAAAAGAAGCGAAAGATGTACATATGTCAGGATCGTAGCAATTGGAAAGAAGTGGTCTCTGCCTACCCCAGAGGGGAAAAGGCGTGACTTTATTTATGTATGTTATAATTAGTATTGTTATACAAATACGTTAGTAGACTTAATAAATAAAAAAATTAGGCTAATGCACATTGTTATCGTTATAAATCCGGTTAATGGCTGCCCTTTAGTTGAATAATCGTTCAGAATGACGTCTTCCGTGGCCCAGAACATATAAAGTCCATTATTAAAGACAAAAAAAATATTCAACTTACACTATGTTTATAAATTTATGAAGAACACATATGAGAAGAAGCGGAGAGCACTGCCAGCTCAGCAGCTCGCTGTGGTGCTGAACCATGCCGCTGGTATCAGCCGGGGCCGCGATTAAAATATTTATATGTCTTACATTTATCAGAAGCAGAAATAAGATCTAAGTAAGATTGTTGATTATCGTAAAAATATGTAATTGTCATCTTTATAATTATTTTTGAAATATTTGCACGAGGAATTTGTCATATGTACTGAATCAAAATCTATACCTGCTATTGTAAAATTGTTAAATGTTAAATTTTCAAAAATCAAAGCTAAAACAAGCTACTCAGATCAACTGATTAAAGGCTACTGAAATCAAATCAGTTGATGGTTGTTTATTTGTTTGTACGGGCTTCATGCAAAAACCGGCGGGTAGATTTTGGTTAAACATAATACCGGCTTAAATACTGCGGCATGTTTCATCAAATTCGATCCAGTAGAATTGAAGATACTGCTTGATCCCTGTTTTAATAGCCGCCGCTAAGGTACGAGAGCTAAAGTAAAAGTAGTTCTTGGGCTTTTTATTTAAATTTATGATTTGTGTCGGGATTTCCTATTAGCGGTAGCAGAAAACCGACATTCACGCGGGCGGAGTTGCGGGCAAAAGCTACTTTAATATAAAAGCCTATGATACATATATATATTAGCAAATAAAACATTCATTCTATCGTTCCAACACACAATGACAACAGTATATTTACAAAGTTCCATATTCAATACTACTGGACAAGTAGTAGTAGTAACTAGAACTAGTAGTAAGTATAAGAGGATATACCCATTCAAATATGTATACATTGTCATTACGAGCTACAACTGGTCTATGCTCTTCATTTGCCGCATCAGAACATTCTCTTTGAAGCGATGGTGAAAAAATACAACAGACTCCATTATGTGAAAGCGTGAACATTCCAAATTTTGGCGATTGAATAAATAAAATTTGTTTTATTGATTAATACTGATTTTTATCAGCATTAATCAATAAAACAAATTTTATCAACATTTTTGTTGACTAATTTATTCAAACTTCAAAATCAGCATCAGTTGCTGTCAATTTCTAAAAATCCGCATCAGCATCCACTGATGTCACAAAAACTCGCATCAGCAAGAACCCTAGTTTGAAGTGCGTCGAAATCCCATGTCTTACGTGCATACATACAATCACGCCTTTTTCCCTGATCCTCCTGCGGGTAATCCAACCCCGGTCTCCCGCGTGACAAACGGGGTTACTGACCACTATACTATCGAAGAATTGGGTTAGGTAGAGATCACCCCTTTGCACATGCTACGAGCAAAGTGGCTATCCGCGGCCCACTTTTCTCCCCCGCGGGAAATGAACTACGACGCCGCCATATTTATATGGTTCAAAAGTGTTAAAGTTCCTCGTTGCGTTCCCACGAAAAGGAAGATGAGCAAGCAATATGGAATTTGGGAAAAGGACGTAGTATATAGGATGCTACTATTTCGGAAGGAGTAGGGAGAGATAGTAGTAGCTTAAGAGGCCGGCGTTGCTTATGCCTATGTCTTGCATTAAGATCGTAAAATCGTTTTACCCTCATTTCATTAAGGACCTCATCGAAGACTTAAAATCGGAGCTGGGCGGTCACTTCGAAGATGTGATAGTGGCGCTGATGTTGCCGCCCGAGGAGTACCTGTGCAAGGAGCTGAACAAGTGCATGGAGGGGCTCGGCACCGACGAGGACACCCTCGTGGAGATCCTGTGCACCAGGACCAAGCCGGAAATAGCCGCCATCGTTGAGGCCTACGAGAGGAGTGAGTCTTAACCCTATAACGCACTAGCTTATGCCCGCGGTTGAATATCGGTTTTCTACTACATAGGGAAATCCCGCAACAATCACAGATTTATATAAAAACTTTAGAACCACTTTTATCTGAGCCCTCATACTTTAACGGCGGCTAATAAAACAGGGATCAAGCTCTATCTTCAATTCTACTGCACCGATTTTGATAAAACATGCTGCAGAATATAGTACCTTTAAGACTGTAATAGTTTGACCAAAACCTACCCGTTGGTTGTTGCGTGAATCTTGAACAAACAAACAATGAAATTACAAATCAATTAATAGATCTGAGTATAATTTTTTTTTATATTTTTGATTTACAAAATTTGACATTTAACAATTTTATAATAGTACTAGATTTTGCCCGCGGCTCCGCCCGCGTGAATGTCGGTTTTCCGCAACATTCCGACACAATCATAGATTCATATAAAAAGTCTATGAACCACTTTTACTTGACCTCTCGTAACTTAACGGCGGCTACCAAAACAGGGATCATATTCTATTCTACTGGACCGATTTTGATGAAACAGGCTCTATTATTTAAGTCAGAATAGTACCTTTAAGACTGTAACAGTTTAACCAAAATCTATCCGCTGGTTTTTGCATGAAGCTCGAACGAACAAACAAAAAAAAAGCATCGGACTGAATTGGTTTCAGAAGCCCTTAATTAGTCGATTCGAGTAGGGGTTTTTATTAATATCTTTGATTCACAAAATTTGGCATTTAACAATTTTATAATAGTGTAGATAGATAGATTTCGTTAGAGAGAACCCTCTCATCATCATCACCATCGTGGTAATGTTATGCTAACGATAACTATCGTGACACCTGCGATTATCAAGCTTCAGGGCAGTAGAAGTGGGCTTAGGAGATAAGACTCCTGTATATTTGACGTATCCGGACCCTCGATGAAGCGGTATGCGGTAAATAATTCCACTCGTTAAAATAATGCAGAAAGGTCCTGCCTGACATGCTTTATCAGTTCAAATTCATCATCATATCAACAAACAGATCTTCACTGTTGGTCATGAGCCTCCTCTAATGATCACACCGAGCGGCTATGAGCCACCTGCATCCACCGAATGCCCGCGATCTTCACCAAGTCATCGGTCCACCTAGTCAGTGTTCGACTCATACTACGCTTTCCTTTTCGGGGTCACCATTTCGGCATTTTAAGACCCCAACGTCCATCGGTTCTACGTGCTATGTGCACTGCCTACTGCAACTTCAGCTTTGCAAACATTTGCGCCCCTTCGGCGACTCTAGTTCTCCTGCTTGTTTTCTCATTACGTATTCTATCTCGGAGGAAAAGGGCCTTTTTTGTATAGTCTAGAAGAGGCTCACTCCGCGATAGTCTAAATGGTGCTGGAATGATCACAAAGCAGTTAGAAGTGTTAGAAAGTGTAAGACTTACACGTAAATTGTCAGCTACTATTGTGTATCAATTTGTGTGAAGAGAAAATAAATTTATTTATATTATATTGACGCAGTGTACGATCGGCCGCTGGCGGAGCACATGTGCTCGGAGACGTCGGGCGACTTCCGCCGGCTGCTCACGCTCATTGTCACCGTGAGTACGCACACGCGCACACACATACACACGCTCACGTGCACACACAAATCATCATTATCAACCCATTGTGATCGTGTGAAATATGTGGCATGGAAGATGTAGTGACAGAGATGGAATGCTTAGATAGTAAATCGCTTCGTACGGCTGGCGGGGAGTTCTACAAGGTAGGGGTGATAGCCGGCCGTGCGCCTATAGTCCGATCATGAAAGGAGGATGGAGGAATTAAATCGTGTAGTTCCCGCGCACACTCTCCAAAATGTATCCTCTAGAGTACTGAAAGGCTGGCTACCCTGCGCCTGTGCTAAACGCTTTGTAGATCGGTCTCAACCAGGGTAGGGTCGCCAGTAAGCCTCCATAGAGTCCAAGGCTGCTGGGTGACATTTCCCAGCTCCAATTCATATATGGCAGAAGTATTCCACACACGATCGGACTTGCGCTTTTTACAGCATAAACAGCTGACCCGGTGTGAAATACCACCGGAATTCAGCTAGGCCTCCCACTTAATTTACCTTTGATATAAATATGAAATATTTATATAATATTTATAAAAATATTTATATTTTAATTTTTACCTTTCAATCGTCGATATATTAAACATACACACAAATAATATGTAATACAAACACTCACGCCGAAATTCAATAAGGGTAGGCAGAGACCACAGTTTGTCACGTACTACGATCCTGACACACCTCTCTCGCCTCATACACATCTATACATTTTTTCATACACTATCATCGATTATAACCCATTTGCAACCAAGCGCGGAATATTCCGAGAGCCAGCGACCATCTACTATCACCGAGTGCGGAATAATCCGCCAACATTGAATAGTTTTTTTATTAACAATTGCTAAATATGAAAACGCGTTGTTTGTGATGTAACATTGTGTATCAGTGATTTTACACGATGCAGTTTAAATAAACCCCGCGAACAATTTGTTTGTCTTTCACTGCACATAGGACCGCCCGCGCGCGGTGATACGGGCCAGTCGTCAGTTGAACGGCGCTGGCCCCCTAGCCAAGTTGACATTCGACAATCGTTATCACTAATAGAAACGAAAAAAATGTATTGGAATGACACTTATAATCGCCAAGTCACAAGTGACTTATCGAATAGAAGTGTCATTCCAATACATTTTTTTTTTTCATTTCTATTAGCGATAACGATTGTCGAATGTCAACTTGGCTAGGGGGCTGATGTTTCAGCGCGACAGCTTAAGTAGAGTCGTAATGCAAATGAGTTAAGGGTGCTACCAACTTGACCTTTTTGAAACAAGTTGTTGATTTGACCAAGGTAAGTTTTTCCTGTTAATGTATTAAAGTAATTAAATTAAACTAATACAACTAATTGTAACGTATTTTTTAGAAATCGCTTTAGCAATGTTTTTTTCCATTAATGCCTGCTAATGTAATTAATATGAGAACTAAAAAATATAAGTCTGTAGTCCTCTTCCTTAGGCATATGGTCTAGTGAGTAGTGGAAGAATCGTGAAAGGGAAGATCTGCCAATTAAATGGGTGTTTGTCTGGCGGGCCTGCCACTACCCCAACGGTTCACGACGGGACACAATGTATAATGCTGAATTACTATGATTTTTTCTTCACCGTGACTTAGCCTCTATTAATGCATATATATTCGAGAATAGTGCCATCTGTTGATAATTTGTGGTACTTTGTAGCCAAGTAGCATCATCCATGATCGAATAAACATGAAATAATATCATACTACCTAATTTGTCGACTGGTAATGACTCACGGAGTACTTAATCTTTTAGCCTGTCCGGCAAACAGACTTAAGTATATGGATAAGCAACCCTGTCCTCCGGAGATACTACTGTCTCTTACTCCTATAGTCCTTTTGCCATATTCCATATTCCTTCATTTCAATACACTTTTCCTACCTCACTCCCTTTCCTTCCCTCGCCACTAAGCCAGTGGCTGCCGCGCCGATGGCTGCATGGCTAGACCCAAGATGGTCGCTAGCCTTACCCAAGCATGCGGGGCTCTGTTAGGATGTTCCTGTTTTACCCTTGCTTTTCATGGGAATGTAATGAGGAACTTTAACACTTGAACCTTATAAAAAAGGCGGCATCGTGGTTCGCCACCCAAGACGTTTCGTTTTCCGCGGGGGCGAAAAGTGGACTACGGATAGCCATTGCTCGTAGCAAATGGAAAGAAATGGTCTCTGCCTACCCTAATTCTTCGATAGTATAGTGGTCAGTATACCCACTTTTCACTATTTAAGTCGAAATAGTACCTTTGAGGGTGTAACAATGTGACGAAACTTTACCCGCTGGTTTTTGCGTAAAGCTCGAACAAACAAACAAACATCAATGGATTTGTATTCAGAAGCTGTTAATTGGTGGACTCGAGTTAATTAGTTTGCAGTTGTATCTTTAATTTACAAAATTTTACATTTAACAGTTTTATAATAGAAAATGGATACTATATATAATATTTCGTAATATCCATTCAGAAGTATATTTTACATATAATAATGGATAGTTCACAGCAATCACCATTACCGTAATGAATAGAACTAAATTAACACGCAGGGCGCTCTTTCGGCGAGTCAGTAGTAGCAATTCTGATGTAACACAAACTAAATTCGTCCCACCTCTCTTTTTCTAATGTCAAACATCAAAACGAGACAGCAAACATTTTTAGCGAGTACCTACCTACATTTCTGTCAAAAGGCACAACATACGTTGGGTTTTAGCGTATATTTCATCGGCATGTTCGGAGGTCGCGTCTAACTTTGTATGTAGAATTTAATTTTGACATGTCTAAACTGACGGCGCCAAAATTATTGCTATCGCGTTTTAGTTTTTGCCATTAGAAAAAGATAGGAGAACCTAAATTTAGCTGTGTTACAGCAGAATTGTACGATTGTGCTACGGCGCTGTAACGGCGCCGCCCCGTTCACACCATAAACAGGCGAGAACTCAACTCTTAGCACTCCGAAACATTTTAACTGATCTCAGAATGTTCCCAATAATTGTCGTCTTCATGTTATCTCAAGGTTAAACGTAACTATATATTATAAATGGAAATGTGAGTTTGTTTGTTACACTTTCACCCCATAATTATTCAACCGATCATCATGGAATTTTGTACATACATTGTCAAGGGTACAACGAAGGACAGGGTAGCTATTACTCCAAAAAGAAACTTCTCGAAAGATAGTAATAATGGTTTTGTATGGTCATCCGTCGCTCAACTCGGTCACACTTGAAATATAAACTATAATACTTATATTCTCCATGACTTCGATACAAAGATCGCGTAGCTTTCTTGGAAATTAAACCTGGGAATTTGGGTACAAAAAACAGTATAACCCAATGAGGCTATTGGGTCTCAAAGTGAAGTTACATTTATCAATCAAATGATAATTTACATCTCAAAACCGTCGTAGAACAATATCACATCTACAACATGGCTACTTTACAAGAGAGCGGTTTAAAGTTTTGGATTAGTATATCTTTTCATATTTTTTCCTAAATGATTTAATTAATAATAACTTACAATTAGCATACAAAAATATGCAGAGATATGCGAGTCTAAACTTTAAACGGCTCTCCTGTGCAGTGTTCTACGACAGTGTCGGTCTGTTATGGACGTGAATGTGGAATCGCTATTGACCTTTCTGTTACTGTCGCTTCTGCCGAGTACCCGTCGCCTTGGATTGTAGCCATCGGCAATATGCATGTAGATTTGTAGTTGTACACATATTAAAATGAGTATCGCGGAAGATGGAAATTGGAAAATTGTTCTCAAATTTTGGCTTTAAATACTTGCAATAATCTGTGTGGCTTCGGCATAATAATTGCGTCACTCGATCTCTTCCCGTGGATGCATTGAGATGATTCTCATAGCTGATGCTGAGAGATGTATCAGAATAATGGAAATCAGCGTTATCCTGTTTCTGGCAAATCCTTCCTTTTTAAGTACGAGTGCTCACATCCAGCTGTGGAATTCCGCGGGCTGACGATTATACATAGTCTTACCATAGAGAAAAAATACGCTGAATATGTCACAAAAAAAAATCTTGGAGATAAATTATAAATGATTTATGAAAAAAAAATAGAATTCTTTGACGAACTTAATAGTCTGGGATGTAATGCGAAAATAGGGTTTCCCGGTTTTTACGCAACCATGTTAAATATTAGTTTATACTCCACGGGTTTGCAAATCTGTAATTATTTACCAATATATATACCAAATGAAACGGTTTGATGTAAATATGTAAAGGTTAAATCATTTTTTTTTTGAAAAGGCATTTCTTTTCATATAAAAAGTCGACGATTACCTTCGGATCAAAGTATTCTAGAAAATATAGAATAGAATAGAGTACTCTATTGCACATGAATATAAAAAAATTACAAACACAATAAACAAGAAATAGAAAGTGTAATAAAGTGTAGAGAAATAGAAAGCTAATTTGTTTTGAACATTTTTTGGATATTAATAATTGTCATCATCAACGTAATCTCCAGTCCATGTTTGTCCCTAATACAGAAGCAAAGACCTTCCATAATCAGGAGGGGATTTTAATTTTATATAATTACAATTTTAAATCGGAACTTCTTTTGCGGTGAAATTAATAGATTGAATTTTTCAATGACAAATGATTCACAGAATTAGCTTGAGTTCGCTTTGATTTTGAGTAAATCAGATTTGTGCGAAACAACAGAAAATTATTATAAAATCTCTCGTACGCACACTGATGGCTACTATCCTCGGAGTATTGAGAACTTCGGCTACTTGTTGAACAGTCTGTGCGGCAGGGCGCGCGCGACGACGAGGCCGCCGTGGACCCGGTAAAGGCGCGCGAGGACGCCCAGGCGCTGTACGACGCGGGAGAAGCCAAGTGGGGCACCGATGAAGAGGTCTTCAATAGGGTACGTAATGTTTACGGGCCTTTTTTTATAGCAGAATAAATCCTACGTCAGACTATGACCGTTCGCGGGGCGTGTCACACTCCTACTGAATAAAAACTGCGGTGGCTTTCATCATCATCATCCATAGTCCATATTTGCCCCACTACAGGGACACAGTCATCCCATAATCTAAAGGGAGATTAGGCAGTAGTCTCCCATGCTGGCCTGGTACGTATTGGTAGGCTTCATACACTTATGCGGGCTTTCAGGTCTCCTCACGAAGTTTCCTTCACTGTTATTGGCGTCTTCAGTGTAGACCAGAGGTTCCCAGACTGGTTGGACAGACAGACAGACAGACAAATGTAGCTGGTTCCGGTGGACCCCCTGCAGCTACATTTCTAACATATTCCCAAAACTCGACACAAAATGTGAAGATTAGATCTAACTATGCAAATTTGCGTACGCCAACGTAGACCCCCCGTTGAGGCTCCCGTAGACCCTTGGGGGTCCACCTGGACCACTTTGGGAACTAAGGGTGTAGACCGTACATGAATTAGAAATAACTCAGTGGTACAGGACCGGGTCGAACCTAAGACCTTACGACCGCAAGCCGTGTCTGGCACCATTACATCACCATTTACCTTCATCGGCAGCTCAGAGGGGCTTCTGGTTCCACTGTTGATGTCCTATTAACACTTTCGCGACCTGCCGATTCTATTTCTCCTGCGGATTAATTTATATCGGATCATATAAAATTTGCATTAAATGAGATAAATGGGGGGAAAGTGTAAGATAATAAAAGACCATTTAAAAGAGGTAGGATGATTACGTCGACACGCGGCCGTGGTGTGGGTTCATCTGACAGCATCCCCGTACATTTCCTCCAACTCCTGTTGCGATTCAATATCGTTGAGGCACTAACAACCTGCCTTTTATCTCTGTACCTCAGAGACACGCAGCATTAAGTACCGAAACATAATTTTTAAAACCTATCATTTTATTGAGCTAAAATACCACTGTAGTATTTTATGATTTAATATCTTATATCAATGGGTATTTCCTTTCTTCAGATTTTTTCAACATTTTCAATTGATGTGTAATAATTTAAATTTTGAAGAAAGTGGAGTTAATACTGCATAACCTCTGACGTATAGATTTGATTAAGGACACTAAAAATGTAAATTATATTAATAATATTGTGGACACTTTCATACACACTGATCTAATCTCAAACTAGGATTAGTAGACAACGATATACATACTCATATAAATAAATTACTACATATATAGATAAATACAACCATGACTTGGATACAAACATTTGTATTCATCACACAAAGTTTGTCCCCATCGAAATTTGAACCCAGGACCTTAACATGTGTTTTCTTCTGTTTGGCGAAGATCCTTGCGCACGAGAGCTTCGCCCAGCTGCGTCAGATATTCGAGGAGTACAAGAACATATCGGGGCGCACCATCGAGCAGGCCATCAAAGCGGAAATCGACGGCGAACTCAAGGACGCTCTGTCCGCCATCGGTCCGTATGCGCGGCGCCACGTGACGCGTCATCCCACTGCTGAACGTGGGCTTCCACCTTTATAGCAGGGATTTGCTACAATATACACGCCTGGCAGGCGTATTGGAGACCGCAGTTTAAATGAATAACAAGATAATGCTACTGCCTAATATCCTGACGCATCCTTCAACTGATGCTGGACACAGCATCCACGGAAAGAGATGGAGTGAACCTGTTACCATGGCGACGCCCTGCAGCATAATACACACCCACTATTAAAGAATGTGTTCAGAAGTTCTCGTTTCTTCTCGCTCACACCACGTACGTGTGCGAGCGAGAGAGGTAATGATATCCAGATTTCGGAATAAATAATTTATTGGTATAAACCTAAGCATACTTACCCCGGAGGCTGATTCATCTTGCGACAGTTGAGCGATAGAATTTTAATAAAATCAATAGATAGAATTTTAATTAATGCACGTTACCTGATCTTTTATTATAATGGTAACACCATGTGATGGCAAGTGGTTTCTAGTCTATGATCATAAACAGACTACGAGTGATTACTGCTTCAATATGCTTGCGTTTATATGCTGCGTTGCTCAACTCGAAGGACTGGGTTATTATGCTTCTGCTTTATGCCTGTGGCCATCAATACCATTTAATGCTTCAAAACGTCTTGATGGATAAGGTGATAGGCTAAAGACAGGTTGGAAGTAGAGCTATTTAGCATTGT
>WUAW01000040.1:1039-14119 GCA_017165845.1 Thaumetopoea pityocampa | reverse complement strand
TTTTAGAAATATTGTCTCTGTTTTTCTGTTTGTCTGTGCGTTTGTGCACGCTAATCTCAGAAACGGCTAAATCAATTTGAATGCTGTTTTTACTGTTGCATTATGGCAAGCTTCCTCTAACATTTAATGTTTGTTTCATCTATCTATCATTTATCATTCATTCTTATTAAGATCAGAGAAAATAATTTTATGTATAATTTCGCTCTTACCGAATGCCCACGCGGACGGAGTCGCGGGCACAGCTAGTAATTAATAAAAGAACGGTTTTTGACTCGATTACTATCACACGCATTGATTAATATTATCAAACTAATATAAATTAAGGTTTTTATATGAAGGTCGATGCGTAGAGAATTCTTTAGGTATTGCGTTCGCCTTTACACCTTGTGTATAAAGTTTCGAAATGAAAAAAAAAAGAAAATAGTGTAATGAATAACAATTAATTCATACACATATTAACAACTAACCCTTACTTGGTTAAGGTCACCTTTTTAAAATGGCTTCAAGGCTTGATCGACTTTCATAAATCTCGTTAATAATGATATTATGATTGATGACTATCTATAATTAAAAAAAAAGTTTATAAAGAAATATGAATATAAAATTTTGAAATAATTTTATATGAACAAAGTAAATAACAAAAAAATAACTTTATTGCTAAAAAACGAAAAGTGCTTTATATCAGTCACGAATCGAATAAATCTCGTATATCCAGTCATATTGGAGACTGGATATAAATTATAACGTTATTGTTAAATAATTTTTCAAAACGCTACACCCCAATAATTTAATTTATCGCGTTTTATTCCTATTTTCAGGTCACTACGTCACTATCATTTACATCTTTCCTATTAAAAAGCGAGTGTGTTTATACTTTTATTTTGTTCGTCTTGTGTTTGTTGAAAGACATTGTGTATTTGTCTGTTGCTATTTTTATCACTTCGAAGCTGGTAGGGACGTATTTTTCTATGAAAGGCTACCAAGCAACGTTGTAGCAGATGTATATTTATCTAAAACTCGAACGAACTCGTCAGTCCACTTTATGTAAGGCCTGCCCACGCTTCGCTTTCCAGTTCGTGGCCGCCGCTCGATTACCTCGCGGCCCCAACGACCATCGGTTGTTCGTGCTATGTACCTTTCAACTTCAACCCATTGCGACTTCAACCTACTAACACTATATATATATATATTTTTTTTTTTCCAAGCAAGCAAGTTTTTCCAAGTACGGAATATTGTATAAAATATACTAGAAATTCTTTTATCTTTCATAATCGGCTTATAAATGTCTCATTGTTGAGTACAGACAGAATAATCTCTAAAATAAATAAACAGATATTAAATATTTAAAAAATACCTACGACGAAAATGCTTTTTGAAGGAAATGATTAAATACTAGCTTTAGTCCGCGGCTGCGCCCACGTGGATGTCGGTTGTCCACTTCCAGACACAATCATAGATTAACGTAAAAACTCTAAAAACTACTTATATTTGACCTCTCGTACCTTAACGACGGCTACTGGACTGACTCTACTGGACCGATTTTGATGAAAAATACCGCAGTATTTAAGTCGAAATGGTACAATTAAGACTGTAACAGTTTAACCAAAATCTACTCGCTGATTTTTGCGCGAAGTCCAAACAAACAAACAAACATCGACGGTTTTGGTTGCAGAAGCCTTTAATTAGTCGATCTGAGTAGAATAGAATAGAATAGAATATACTTTATTGCACACACATTTACATGGAATAAACAATTATCACAATAATTACAAAAAAAAAAATGTGTACAAAGGCGGCCTTATCGCGAAGACGCAATCTCTTCCAGGCAACCTCTTAAATAGGAGAATAATAGGAGTAGTTTGTTTTTAAAAATCTTTGATCTTTGAATTTTTTTTTATAATATTATAGAAAAGCCGTGACAGTTTACATAAAGGGGAGGGATTATCCGTAACCTCCGCGCTTGGCAAGCATCTTGGTGATCGCAGTAGATTTTGAATGAATAACAGGATAATGCTGCTGCTCATTATCCAGGTACATCCTTTAGCGGGTTCTCACATCATCCACGCGAAGAAATGGATTCAGAAGCTCTATCATTAGGCGGCGCCACACAGCAGTTACACGGTTCAATTAATTATAACAATTATACTTAACGGAACACCTATTAAGAGTGAACAAATAACATAGGCACAACAACAATTAGAAATTAGGAAGGACGCTCATTTTGAGTTTTCGATAGGGTTTATTAGTACTTCAACCCCAGTTCATATTCGTCCCCACTACAGAGGCACGGATCTCCCGTGATCAGGAACGGTATTTGGCCGCAGTCTACCGCGCTGGCCTACTGCGAATTGGTAGACTTCACATACCCATGCGAGCATGCAGGTTTCCTCACGAAGTTTTCCTTCCCCATTGAGTACATTAGTGTCTACAATGTAGACTGTATACGAATTAGAAATAACTTAGTGGTACAGGACCGGGATCGAACCCGCGACCTTACAATCGTGAGTCGTGTCTATATGTGTCTACCAGTATTTACTTAATTAAAATTACCAGCATACCAATGTCACACGTCTTATAAATACGGTTAGTTTACTACTGAATTATTCTCACCTTGACCCCATGTTTTCTGCATATTCGAACACGAATTTAGCCGCATTCCTTATCTCGGTGACGATCTCTGCAAGGGTCACCGACGGACATAAATCGTAGCCGACCACGATAGTCTTAATCCTGCACTTGTGGAGAGGCAGTGCCGGGTACCGGGAGATCTCACGAGACAACGCTTGCCAAAAACCACCGTGGACGTAAACGAGAATCGGTGCATCTAGAAAAAAAAATATCAAAATTATTATAAGTATAAGAAAATAATTATTATAACTATATACAATATATTCTCAGTAAAATGAATACAGAACAACCATCATATTGATATCCATTACAGTTTTGAAATAAAAATATAATGTAGAAAGAAGTGTGGGAATTGGTTTTTAAATAAATTCCTGTGCCTATATTACCGCAATCCTATGTGGAATTACTACAGAGACTAATTCGGCAATATAGAGAGAGACTATTCCGGAAATAAAATAGTTCTTTTTCCTCTAAAGTATTACAATTAAATTTCATCAATCAGATTTTTTTATAAGCACCTAGTCAAATAAACATAAATTAAAACAGGTAATTTTTTTATATAAATTCTTTAATTATACAGTAGCTATTTTTAAAAGTTGTATATTGTATTGCAAATGGCAAAAAGTTCTTATTCTTAAATTTTATCGACAAAAGTTGATAGTTAGTAGGGACGTACCCCCCCCCGCTCTCCCCTGGGTACGCCCATGTACATTCACACATTGATCTAACCCACTGCTATCCAAAATGGTCTATATCGACCCACAGTGGTCGACGATGACCTGCAAGGACCATGCCAGTTGTCCAAAACACATGACAAGACAAGTTGATGATTTTGCAAAATTCAGTATTAGCCAAGCAAAGGTCTACCCAAAACCGAAAAATATGGCAAATGGTTTATGAGATAAAAAGTTTGGGCATCTTTGATCTAACGCCCATCTAGAATTCCCTGTATCGACAGTATGTTTCGTTAATAACTGTTGATGGTTGACAGGTCAAGGTTAAAAAAGGGTGTTTTCCCTAGGCAATCCAAGGCCAAATCCAACTTAAAAATTTAGTCAATATTTTTTTCTATGAGTATGAGATTCATAGCGCTGTGGTGGCGAGCTTAACAAAGTATCTATGTTTAAAGGCAACTCATAAATTACATAAGCATTAAAATCATTTATGTCACAGTTCTTTAAAAGTAAATAAAGAAACTAGAAGATATAATTCTACATATATGTAACCTGCTTCGTATTTATGCGTTGGGTTTAATTAC
The DNA here is from genome assembly GCA_017165845.1 of Thaumetopoea pityocampa. Classification (NCBI taxonomy): domain Eukaryota; kingdom Metazoa; phylum Arthropoda; class Insecta; order Lepidoptera; family Notodontidae; genus Thaumetopoea; species Thaumetopoea pityocampa. The sequence goes on along the minus strand of WUAW01000040.1, from coordinate 10,233 downwards.
GCGAAGGAAGCCTTAAATTTATGCTGATATATATTGATCCAGTAGCTGACGAGAGCGTCGCTCCGAGGTAAGCATTGGCGTGGTAATGGCCCCGCGTAAACCATACATTTATCAATACAAAGTGATGTATTTATCGTGGCTATATGAGATTAAAGGTGGTGTACCTATTACATACTGTGTATTTATATTATTAGGTAATTAAATTGAATTGTCATATGTCTAATTGGCTTTTTAATGTAATTTAAAATAAAAAAATGACTTTTTCAATCGTAAAAACCGATCCCAAAGCCTTGATAACTTAGAATTCATCATCATCCTTAGCCTTGGAAGTCCACCGCTGGATATAAGCCATTTCCTTAAAAGAAGGTATTTGTTATATCTGTACGTTTGGCAGACACCTTGGAGATGGCAGTAGATGATGATTGAATAACAGGATAACACTACCACCCGTTATCGCGGTACATCACTTAGCTGTTTCGCACAGCATCCACGGTAAGAGATAGAGTGATGGTATGATCACGCCGGTGTAGCATAACATAGCATGAAATGGAAATATGACAACTTAATCTAAACCGCCATGATCGGCAATGTTTTTCTTTTATATTTACAGTATCTTCAGCCTTCTAAATAGCTGGCATATACTGAGAGAGAGAGAGAGAGAAGATTAGTTTTCCTTATGTAATCCTTGTACTATTATTTTATTTATTGTTTTTGAGTATATTGGCGCTCTATTAGTGCCAGCACGACTTGCGAGCAAAAAGTCGTAGGTTGGATACCGTTCCCGTATTACCGGGTAATTATAAACTGTGTACGGTCAACATTGTAGACATTGATCTAATGGACGAAGAAGGAATACTTCGTGAGGGAACTGCGTGTGTTAAGTCCACCAATTCGCACTGGGACAATGTGGTAGATCACGCCTTAATTCGCCTCCTAATTAGGTGACGTCCGTGCCTCTGCAGCGAAGATTTGTAGACCAGGAATGATGATGATAATTTATTTGTATTTAAAACTTCATACATAATGTGTACAGGTGAGCTTAACGCCTCAGGTATTCTCCTTGAAACAACCTTTGGGTATGCTGAGTTAATAAATTAGGTGTTATTAATGTAAGCAATTTCTTAAAATAGATAGATAATAAACAACTAAAATGATATTGTAATGATATACATAAATCTTATATCAATATTTCATATAACCTCTGTATGAAAGAGGACGAAATGAAAAATCTATATACGAGTATTCCAGATGTCAATATACGCTATGGGGCCACGGTGCCTGCAAATAAAAGATTTTTATGTTTTTTTTTAATATTGTTTTCTCTATATACGATACGAACAGGTTTTCGTGCCTGAGCGGCTCCGTTTGTTAGCACTGAGTTGATTCAGTACATGCCATGCCGCTCTCGTGCCACCGTTGGGAACGCGTCTAACACACGGAGTGAAACGCAAATGGCCAACGATTGCAATCATAAAAGAAAACAATATTCCGACTACAAATACTTCAACTTCGGACTCTTATGTAGGTATTACCTGTCATGGCAATTATAAAAGTAAGCGCACAGCTCGCAGAACCAATGGATATTGGGGTCTTAAAGTGCTGGAATGTCGACCCTAAACTGGAAAGTGTAATACGGTTTGACCCCTGACTGGCCTTCAACAGGTCATCGATCCAGATAGTCAGATCGGTCGCAGGTAGTCGGTGGATGCAGGCGGTTCATAGCCGCACGATGTGACGATCATTAGAGGAGGCTTATGTCCAGTAGTGGACGTGGATGAACTGATATGATAAAAGTAAACCGTTTCTAAATACAGCAAAATATAGTGACAGTAAATCAATATCAGTAAAATAATCACCACACGACCTCATTATCCGTTTCAACGGCGCACGTTTACCTGAATTAGTTCGACACAACTTAGGTGCAAATAAACAGTTTGTAATTCTCACGAATACGGCTTAAGGGACTAGGTATATACGAATATAAATTTGATTAATAGGACGTTTACAATCAAATTGGATGTGGGAAATCGTATAGAGAAAAATTTGGTAAATACAATGATAAAGATGATATAATATAATAATAAAGAATAAAGGTAATATAATAAAGGCGAAGATATATCTTATGAAGATATATCATCGCCTTTTATTCGTATCTTATAAAGATATATTCAGATATTACTTTTTGTATCTTATAAAGTATATTCAGATATCGCCGATGTTATTTTGTATAAGCAATACATCACATCAAGTGGTACTAAAATTACATAACTGACTTGCGACGTAGCAATGACAATGTGTCCTATTGTGTATTTTTACGATCCACCTCGCAGTGTCGACATATGTGTTACCTATACCAAATTTTATAACACCACAAAACCTTAAAAGGGTAAGGAGTAAACTGTGCGATGTCTTCTTTCCGCTCGATTAAAGGATTTTCAACTTTAAACCAAAGAAATACCGCTACAAGTCATATGAATAGTGATACCAGCAAAGTTGATGGTTACACTGACATATAGTATTGAAATCGTCAAAGTTTACGAGTTTATCTATCCCAAAGTAGGCAGAAACCTGCTGCAGAAGCTATAAAATATTAGAAATCTGTTGTAAAAAAAACTAAATTTGTCCAAAACAAGCAGAAACTTGTTCTAGACAAAAGCTTTTAATTATTCAATCATATTTTTATATATTTTTGGTCCATAATAAAACTGGTGTTCCCAGATAAACCAATTACGTTCTGTCATTGTCTGTGATCATACACAAAAACTTTTTCAATCTACGTAAAGATTTTTTTTAAATACTAATTGATAAAACTAGGCCTTGGAATATCCATTATTATTCACCATAGGAAACGAGTGCATGTAAAATATTAACTATACTGTGTTGTGTCCTTCTATCATATTATATTTACCTTTGTGTTATATATAAGCCGGGCGTTTGATCTACACAGCGATTAATATACGTACTCTAGCGAGTTCGAAAATCGCTAGTGAAATATTCATTAGCTTTTTCATCTTCTTGACATTAGCATCATTTTAAATTAAAGTTTTCCGTTATTGTAGGGGATTATCTGTTAGCATGAAGGACCATCGTCTGATATTCTTGTATCGTACAAAAAAAATTTTTTGATCGAGCAGAAAATCCTTCATAGAATTACCACAAGACTAGGCTTGCAGGGCGTGTCAAATTCCTACTGATTAAAGACTATGATGGCCTACATCGGCATACATGGCTCCGAAGTCACTGCACTCCGATGACCTCTGGTTTTTGCTCTTCTGAGCAAAATTCGGGGAATATTGAATTCGATTTTTTTGGCATATCTAAATGTTTACGATAACATTGTCTATATATGTCACCATGGTTAGGATTAACGGAAAATTAGAAGGACGCTCAACGTCTCCATGAATCGCATCCTCGATCTTATACGCTTCACGAATAATCATCGCGTCGTCTAGTTTTATTCAGAACCAACCAGGTTCCACTGGTTTGCGTGCTTTCTCAAACACGAATAAGGCCAGATTAATAAATATAATTTATCTAACACCCGGCCATAGTTAGCATGATTTAATCCAGCTATTGATTCAATGCAAGAACATCTAACAGGGAGCCTCGGGAATCGTAGACGCAATAGGCCTCAAAGTATTCATACAAGTATCCAATGTAGGCCTTAAGTATCCATACGAAGGGAAGAGAAGGACGGTGACATGAGTGGCTGCATCAACTGACGTGCTGGGGGGAGTAGGTTTCCCCCTGAGAGGTACTCGAAAGAGCGAGACATTCAGAGGCATTGGTAGGTTATCCACAGTGGATCCCGAAGCCCGTTAATGTGTCGGTGAAAGCTACGGCAGAGTTTTTAGTCAGTTAGTCTGACACGTCCTGCAAGCTGCCCCCGCGACGTGCAGATTTTTTCAGGATTTCATTTGAAAAAAAAAAGGCTATCGAGTAAATGCCAATTACCGACTAGGTCAATAGTTAACCTTAGTGATAGTGGGTTATTTCTCTAAAAAAGTTGAATGTCTACATGTTCAACTTGAAATGATAAAAATACGCTTATCAACTATTTGGACATGTTGTTTAACCTATTATATATTCTATTTCTTACTTTAAAAAAAAGATGTCATTATATTATTTGTGGTAAAATAATCTTTAAACTTTATGTAATATGTACTATTAAAAAATAAAACTACTATGATCGACTAATTAAGGACTTCTGAAACCAAATCCATCGATCTTTGTTTGTTTGTTCGAGCTTCACGCAAAATTCAGCGGGTAGTATTTGATCAAACTATTACAGTCTTCAAGGTACTATTCCGACTTAAATACTGCGGCATGTTTTATCAAAATCGGTCTATTAGAACCCTAGTCTATTTATCCCTGTTTTAGTAGCCGCCGTTAAGATACGAGAGCTCAAGTAAAAAGGTCGAATTAGAAAATCGAATGTCACGGAGTTACTGTTAAAGTTAACAAGTGTAGGATTACCAAATTGAAATGGCAATAAGAAAGCCAGGCCACATAGTACACAGGAGAAGAAAGGTTAAATGGAGAAGAAAGGTTGTCGTGACGACCGCATACCAGCCCTCTAGTCAAGTTGACATTCGACAATCGTTATCGCTAATAGAAATGAAAAAAAATGTATTGGAATGACATTTTAAACGCCAAGTCATCCGTGACTTATCGATTACAAATGTCATTCCAATACATTTTTTTCCGTTTTTATTAGTAATAACGATTGTCGAATGTCAACTTGGCTAGGAGGGCAGAAATGCCATCGACGATACGACTAAGAGAGAGGTACGGGATTCGTGGATAAACGTAAATTGTTCTGCTAAATGTAATATCGAAAACAAAGGAATCCAGTATTCCATACAAACTGAAATTAGATTTTAAAATATTTTGACATACATATATACATACACTCACGCCGGTATACCATAAGGGTAGGCAGATACCATAGTTCGCCACATACTACGATCTGGGCACACCTCTCTCGCCTCATTCACATCCATATTAGGGTCAAAGATTCTACAAGATTTATCCGACTAACTTATCATGTAATTGAGTCTATAAAAATTGTAAAAAAAAAACTTGTGAACGCTTGATTCAAAATATAATAGCACTGGGCGCTTAATGATGGCACACTTTGGTGCAAATGGTTTACGTAATGTACCGCGAAGTAGAAAGGTTGTTTTTGTAAGACGAATAGTCTTTTCAGTACAATGTTACATTTATGAAAAGAAGGGCACAGCCCCAGGACTAAATAAACAAATAATAACATCATTCAAAAGAAACTCTTTAAAATGTGTTATTATTTCGTTTAATGAAATTAGTGGTGATAAAAAGCAGACAATTCGAGAAATTGCACTTTAATAATTAACACTATTTGTCGTGTGCTGTCACACGTGATCATCACACGTGACCATCACACCTGAACTCACTCATTTTACCACATGAGAGTCGCAGTGACCCTGCTTCCTGAGTTCCGAGTTCGAATTCCGCTAGGGGCAAATTTTGTGTGCTTAGTACCGGTGTTTGTATCAGAGTCCTAGTTTGGGATCAGATCATTGTGTGTAACAGTGAACAGAATATTATTATTATTATTATATTTACCCGTGATTTCTGTGAAAACCAATTAAAGGATGTGTCAGGATAACGGGTATTTGTTGTCCAATCAAAATCTACTGCGATCCCCGTGATGATCCCCTACCACGGGTGGGCAAAACCACGCCAATGGAAAATTATAATCTCAGTGCTTCAACGTCATCTTCACCATCGACCCGTCTACTGTCCCACCGTAGAGCACGGGGCTCCTTCCGACCTGGAGGGGTTAGGCTATAGTCCTATGTTGTTGCGTGGTCCGGGATTTGGCACTGTTGTCGTGTTCAATTTATTGTTCCCAATAAAAACACTCCACTATCAGTTATTGTTTATTATATTATATATGAAGCACAGCACAATATAAAAGGTCCTTGAATGGAGACCACGTACTATCAAGCGCAGTGTGGGACGGCCACCTACGAGATGGACCGACGACCTGGTGACAATCGCTGGGTCTCTTTGGATGCAGGTGGCTATGGACCGGTCGCGTTGGAATTCGATTGGAGAGGCCTATGTTCAGCAGTGGACAACTATGGGCTGAAATGATGATGATGACAGCACAATCACAGATGCAGATTAGGCAATGGAATGACAGTAAAGAAGTTCGATAGCGAGCGCCGTGCGTTCAAAGCAGAAGCGTACGGCATATAAAAGGTACTCTGCGCGTACGGCTGACTGGCCGGCGGCGGCGGGGCGGGGCACGACGAGGCAAGCTTTAGCTGCGCGGGAGTGGTCCCGTTGAGACATTTTTACTTTACGATTTTTCATGTTTACCGTCCGACCTTACGATTTTAATTTTTGCATTAATTATAAATTATACATTGGATCGCTACAGTCCAACACGCCGGTCTAACGCGGGTTAGCAGATTTCAGAAGCCGTTGAGAAAATCTCTTAGACACGTAGGTCGATGTTTTCCTTCGCCGTTTGATGCGAGTGATAATTATTTGTTGAATTATTAATACGCACATGATTTTGAAAAATCAGTCGTTTTAAATTCAAACTCGGAATATGAACCTTTGCATGTATTGTCATGCCACAGCTCCTCACCTCGATGCTTACCGTTTGATAAATCTGTTCCGAATATGTCCAGTTTCTGTCCCGGCGTGGATCCGTACTCAATCTCCAGTTTGTGTGGAACATCATTGGTGGCTTCTTCACTTGCTGAAATTAAGAAAGAAACACACGTGACTCTCATTTTATTGTTAATATACTGAAAGTTTAACTTAGTATATGTAGCAGCGATCCCAATAATTGTAACTTCAAGTGATGTTTCACTCGGGTTGCTACCAGGACTCCAGACAACAAACAGTTTCTACTAGGCCATTGATACCCAAAGTGGTCTGTATCGACCCCCAGGGTTCGACGGTGACTTCACTACAGTTAGAAATTTAAATCTTTCAAGCTGTCAAAAACTCATTTGAAGTTGATGAATTTGCAAAAATTTAATATTAGCTAAGCGGGAAAAGAAAAACGACAGAAAAGTTTGGGGACCTCTACACTAGATTGTCAAGCAGCTGTCAAACGGACCTACCGGTGCTGAAAATTGACCGCTGTCAAGAAAATTTCAAGTTTTTTGACCGCAGTGAATAAATAAGCGTCATCATAATGCCAGCGACCTAACATCGGGGGGCAGGCACGCACGCACGTACGCTCGCACACACATAAATATGTTAACTGATGAAGTTACATGAAAAGATGTATGAATGTGTATGAGGCGAGAGATGTGTCCCAGGATCGTAGTATGTGACGTATCATAGTATGTGAGTCTGCTTACCCTTACGGGATATTGGCATGTGTGTCTATATAAAAATATCTGTATAATATATAGTATAATACATAATATAGTAAAACATAAAAAAAACATGTGATGTTGATTCCGCCAAACTATGTATTTAATCCTTTGTTTTCTTATAGATGAATATCTACATGCACATTATGCAAAGAGAATACGTATTTTTTGATGATTAAATATTTAATAATTTACATTAATTATTTGTGTTCATAATTATTTTAATTTCATTATTTACGAGTACAACATAAATACCAACATATATGTATTTTTTTAAACCAAATTAATCCACACGCTAAATGTTCATAAAAACTCAAATTCAAATTTATAATTGTTTATTGTGAACATAGTTAATTATAGGTGTTAGAATAATATAAAGATTGGTACATTCTGTCAAGTTGGCGTGCAAAATTATAATTATTAAGCCATAAACAAAGGTTATTTGTGAACTGAATTATTTATCCCTTAAATGTTCTTTCACAGAGTAATTAAAAGCCACAAACTAAGTAATCTCTTTACTAACTAAACGTTTTCATAATAGCTTTAGCATCATCTTTAGGATTATCTATTCATTCTTATTTGTGTCAAACAACATAAATCTCGGGCCAATAGTGACCCGGACTTTTATAAGGCATGCATGGGGCCGAAGTCAACACGCAGAGGGCCTTTTGACAGTTTAATAACATGTATTGTGACACCATCCGACGATTATCACTGTGTGCACTATATGAATGCACGCAAGCACAATCCCCGGTCAGTGCAGGGCTATTATAGGGAAAGGGGACTAAAAAGATTGGGCTATTGGGTTGATATGCTAGTGTATTGGACTATGGCGTCTGCCCGACACAATGTTGAAAACACGGGTAAAATGGGCAGACGGTGACTCGCCACTCTAATAGATTAATGGGCCCCCGAAACGGTCGCTCGCAAGAAGCGACAAGAGGGCAACATTAGAAGAGTGGCTTAAGGGCGGAGAGGTGTCACTGGACTTTAATCTGTACGATCAGTTGTACCCTCACAGGGTTCCATTACGCACTGCCCACTCATCACTTACGTTCCACATCCACCCTCGAGCATAATGCTCTCGCGACTCCACTCTAGCCGGCCAATGATGGCAAGCTAGAGGAAGGGGGATTGTTATTATTATCGTCAGCCCTTGTGAGTCCACTGCTGGACATGGACCTCCTTGGCTCCTGGGCTTGGCAATCGTCTTGAGATCGCAGTAGATTTTTATCGAATAACAGGACAAAATTGTTACCAATTACGGGCCATCCATAAATTACGTCACACGAATTTTACCCCCCCCCCCCCCTGCCCGTCCTCGTCACACGTTGTCACATTTTTGAAACCCCTTCCCCCATGGTGTGACATCACATATTTTTCAATTTTATTCAGGACAGTGAGCGAGCACTCGCCGACGACTTAAATCTACCTAAACTTAATAAATATAGATTGAGTTCGTGATTTTTTTTATTCACATATACATTTCCCATATGGACATACAGTATCCAGCTCTGGGGAATCGCCAGCAACAGTAATATCATGTGCTTGCAGAGGGTGCAAAACAACATACTAAGGAATATTGTGGATGGTCCATGGCATACAAGGAACGATGAAATACATGAGTATCTGAACATCCCAACAGTGACCTCAGCAATAGAGCGATATAAGAAACAACACATTCAATGTCTTTCGGAACATCCCAATCCGCTTGCTTCCGGATTGCTTGATGCTGTCACTGTGGTTAAGAGGTTAAAAAGAAACCACATACTCTGAGTAGACAGTGAGGCATTGGCCCACTGCTCTTTCGAA
>WUAW01000037.1:16139-26593 GCA_017165845.1 Thaumetopoea pityocampa | reverse complement strand
GAGAAACTCTATTGAGGTCACCGAGCATTTGTCCAAGATCTTCCAGCGACTCGGCCATGACCACTATATCGAAGGTGAGTGATGTATTCGCCATTGATATTGATGCCTAGTCCTTGCCATTCCAGGAGCTCGAAGGAATCCTCCAGAGCAGCGGTAAACAGTTTCGGAGATATTACATCTCTCTCTCTCCCTCCCTCTCTTTCCCCCTCCCCCTCTCTCTTTCTCTCTCTCCCTCCCTCCCTCCCTCCCCTCCTCTCTCTCTCTCTCTCCCTCCTTTATCCCTATTTTATGTAAATTTGTAAATACGAACAACATCAAACTGTAAATAATTTTCTTCTTAACACACCAACCTGTAAATATTTGTCTTTCTTATCGTTTGTCTAACTAACCCTACTAACAACGGGTCTATGTATTGTTGCGTCTTTCGTTTGTTTTCAGATTTATTACCCCGGTCGTAGGACTTTCCGTGGAAGGACCTTCTGTCTTTCCAATACCAAAATTCTCTATCTTCACCGATCACCACCCCTCAAGTTTATGATACTTATATAACTGGATACTGCCAGAATTGTACCAAATTGGTCAAACGCCATAAACCAAGAAGTGAAGTGAAGTGATATGAACTCATTATTAATAATTAGTCTTTTGCCCGCGGCTCCATCCGCGTGAATGTCGCTTTTCCACTACATGGGAAATTCCGATACAATCATAGATTTTAAAAAGCCTTAGTTCCACTTTTACTTGACCTCTCGTAATTTAACGACGGCTAATAAAATAGCGATTAAGATGTATCTTCAATTCTACTGGAACGATTTTGATGAAATATGCCGCAGTATTTAAGTCAGAACAGTACCTTTAAGACTGTAACAGTTTAACCAAAACATACTTGCCAGTTTTTGCGTGAAGCCCGAACAAACAAACAAACAAAAAGACATCGACGGATTTGGTCTCAACTCTTAATTAGTCGACCTGAGTAGTTTGTTTTTAAATATCTTTGAATTTTGAAAATTTGACATTAGTAATTTTATAGTAGTATAGCTTATACAGTGAGAATATAATAGTGATGTTTATATGTTATCTAGATGTTGTGAAGATATAATAAATAGATGGATGTCAGTATACTCAACCACAAAGTTTTTCGACTGGCCACAGCGGAGTAAATTGTGTTAAAGAAAGACACTGATCCACAGTCGAGGACTTAACGTCAAGCAGTAGAGGAACGGTTAAAATCCTTGTATTTAACGTGTTAGGCATTAATGATTACTTAAAAACGTAATCTTTTTATTATGCAAAGAATAAACCTTTCTTATTTACAGAACTCTCACCGTCACCAAGTTTTTCAAAAATAAAAGTTACAATTCAAGCAAATCTATTTTATCTAATGACCATGTAATTACGATGAAGGTAGAAGATTACAACACGTCAAACGTTAAAAATAATAATGAAATTTACATAGGTCAACGCACTACACCCACTACCGAAACCACACTAGTCCTGGAACATGGACGCGGCACGAAAGTGCAATTAACTGACAGATGCCAAGAAGCCCCCAAACTAAGAGGGATTGACACACAAACAGTGCCAACTCAATTGCCCCCAGCAATCGCTGCGGGCACCAGCAGGGCCGGCATCGCTGGCATCTCTGGTTGCTCCGCATTGAAAGCTGTTGCAGGCGATCGAGCGCACCCACCCTCCTTCAAGCGTATTACTCAACGGCCCCCTGCCGTCGATGTTGACGTCAGCAGGGCCGGCTCAGCCGGCACCTCTGGCTTTTCTACATCAACGGTAGCTGTAGGCAGTAGGGTAGAACCTCTAGTCTCAAAATCTACCCAACCGCCCCCCCTGGTCGGCGTAGGCGACAGTAAAGCCGGCATAACCGGTACCTCTGGCTGTTCTACAGCGGCCTCTGGTGTAGGTGGTCAGGTAGACGATACTCCTAAGAGGCGCACCAAAAGGCTTTCAGGCAACGCCAAGCTGAAACAGCGGGCAATCCTACGACAGCAACAAGCTGTCGTTGAGACACCTGCCCACATTGCACTTCCGCCAAAGTGCTCTCGCAAAGTAAGTGACAAGGTCAAGGAAGATGCCAGAGACCAGGAGCGGGTTCGTGTGGGCACCTTCAAGGATGCACTTCTTAGCATCAGACTTGCTATAACTTCTGAGAACCACCCTAGGACTCTACTCACCGCTGAGGATGAGTCCAAAATAAAAGGAGAGGTCTGGAGACGGTTGGAAAATACCAGTTTCACTGCTTCTGATCCAGGACCAGTTTGCTTGTGGGGAAACCTTATAGCAGGGGCCATTTACATTACTTGTGAGGGCATAAAGTCCGTTCAATGGCTTAGGTCCTTCAATGGTACAACCATCGAAGGGCTTAAATTAAAAGTCCAGGACGCGAAGGATCTCCCTAAACCCGCGAAGTTAGCGTGGAGACGCAAGAGAGCCGCAGTGACGATCAGTTTGGCTGAAGAGCTAGCCATGTTGCAACACTACAACTGCGACATCTTCACTGGCCTTTGGAAAGTCGTCAACACAGTATCTGATGGACCTGTAACCAGAAGCATTGTGCTTATGGATCAGTCCTCAGCCGAGGTCATCAAGAATGCTGGATATGTACTCCATGGTGGGCTGGATCGCAGCCATTTCAAACTTTTGGAGTCCTCTGAGCAAAGGGGTACGTCTGCCGCTTCTGAATCGGAGGTTGCTGCGCCGAAGCCTGACGGCGCTGTTAATGAGGTCGTAAGTATCGCGATGGGTCCTGCAGTATTGCGAGCAGCGGCACAGCGAGATGCGGTGGATACCACGATGGAAGGAGAGGATGCCCAGAAGATGACAGGCGAACGGCCGCAGTTGCTGTCGCCTGCCAAGATGACAAAATTAGATGGCCACGCGAGGGAGCTCACACAACTGGGCATTGACTCCTCTCCATTCACTTCCAATGAAGAGGCTGACCTCCATGAGGACATGCCGGAGAACATCTAACCCCATCAAACTCCTTAACACAAAAACCCAGAGCAACCGCATCCACTAACTTCTATACCAATCGTATTCCCTCCTCTCTTAATTCTATTCCCATCCTCACCAATAATCAAGGAGATCAATGTCAGGAATCAGGTGCGTAGAAATCAACCTATCCTGTATCATTCAAAGGCAGTTACGGCCATGTTGGATAGCCGAGTGCGTTCAGCAATGTTCGATATTGCTCTAATCCGGGAACCATACACCTATAAGGGTATGGTTGCAGGTTCAGGCGGGGCTGATGGCTCTTTATTTCACAAGTGCTCTACTAATGACACAAGAACTTGCATATATGTCAGGAAAGGCATGCATGCGGCAATTGTGTTGGATTCTGTTCCAGGGACCTAACTGTGTTGAAGGTCATCCAGAATGGTGAGAAAGGCAAACAAATTGTAATCTTTGCATCTGTCTATCTACCATTTGAGCAAGTGGATCCGGTTGCACCGATATTTCGAGAATTTGTCTAGCACTATGCATGGCCCACGCAGACCTCGTCCTGGGTTGCGACGCCAATGCACATCGTACTGATTGGTGTAGTTCAGATATCAATGCGAGAGGAGAAAAAAGCTATTGGCGTTCATTCTTAGCTCTTCCCTCCAACTTCTTAATAAAGGTAATACGCTTATTTTTATCGACAATAATAGGGCTGAGTTTATTGACGTGATGCTTGTCACCAATCCAGCGAATGCTAAAATGTATAACTGGCAAGTATCTATTGCGGTATCGCCATCGGACCATAACTACGTATGCTTGAAGTACATAACCGGAGTAAAACCTAGAATTTTACAGAAACGCAATCCTACGAACACCAGTTGGATATTATTCCAGAGTGATCTCAGACTGGAGCTAGAGGATGCCAAAGGTATTCTAAATTCAGTAATTGACATTGAATAAAAGGCTGACCATATAGTGAGTACAAGCTACACTAACAGCTTAGAAAAAGAACTGCCCGGAGAAACACATTCTACCAAAAAAGGCTTCATGGTGGCAATCAGATTTAGAGAGCCTACGACAGAAAATACGCCGAGAGTTCAATGCTACAAAATCATCCAAGGATTTCAATAAGTATTTATAAGCATTTACGAAATTCAATAAAGAAGTAAGGAAGGCTAAACGGAGGCATGACGGAAGAACTGCAACAACATCGGCAGCCTACCGGCAATGTGACTTACAAAAGTTATTTTAATGGCAAAAAACAGTCCTTTATCAGCAGTAAGGAATGAGCAAGGTGTATTAACTGGTTCTGGGAAAGAAACACTACGAGTCACGTTTGACACCCATTTCCCGGGATTATTAGTTGAACCCCAGAATACACAAAGTGTAATTAGTCGTAAGGAAGAGACTCGAAGGACCATAAAAGTCGACTTAGATAAGGCAATAAAGGTGGTCGATCTGAATCGTCTAGCATGGGCTTTTATGGGTTTCAGCCATTTGAAGCCCCAGGTCCGGATGAAATCTTATCCTATCCATATCAAAAGGGGGCTAAAATTCTGAGTCCACATTTATGTAGACTCTATAAGGCCTGCATTACTTTTGGGTACATACCACAAGCATGGAGACTGGGTAGAGTTATATTTATTCCAAAACCGGTAAAATCAAACTATGAAGATCCAAGGTCATAGACCAATATGTCTGTCCTCATTCTTCTTGAAAACACTTTAGAAGCTTATGGACAGACACATAAAAGAAATGAATCCTTTAAGAGGAAACTTGTACGTGTAATGCAATGTGCCTATCAATCAGGGAAGTCCACAGAAACAGATTTCCACTATGTTGTAAATCAGAAGTACACTGAAGCACCAGGAAATATGTATTGGAGCTTTCCTGGATATAGCAGGCGCGTTTGATCGAACCTCTTAAATCAATAGAACGGGCTGCTGTGATGCATGAGATTGAAACTTCTAAGTTAGATCAGGGAAATGCTTAAAAGCAGGGTCACACCATCATTATGAGTGAACCTTTGACAGTTGTCACAACAAAACGATACTCACGGGGTGGAGTTCTTTCACGGACACTGGTATCTCGTGATCAACTTACTTCTGATTGGACTCAATAGTGGACCATTTTATACGGTAGGATATACAGATGCCATAGTCGTGCTCATGAATAAGTTCCCTCACACAGTTTCTAGATTGACGCAAGGCTTTGGATAAAGTGGAAACTTGGTGCATTGCCAACAACCTTTCGATTAATCCAAGCAAAACGACAATTGTGCCATTCACAAGGAAGAAAAATCTAAATGGGCTTACATACATTAGATCCTTAGTTCCCAGTGTCCAGGTGGAACCCCAGGGGTCCACGGGAGACTCGACGGGGGTCTACGTTGGCGGACGCAAATTTCCATAGATAGATCTAATCTTCACATTTTTTGTCGAGTTTTGGGAATATGGTAGAAATATAGCTGTAGGAGGTCCACCGGAACCTGCTAAATTTTGAAAGTGGTCTATGAGAAAAAAAGTCTGGGAACCTCTGCTTTAGATGTATTACATAAAAATATGCTCAGCCATCGAAGTTAAATATCTAGGAATATTGCTAGTTAAGCAATTTAGTTGGAAAGCGCATTTTGACTACTATTTCAAAGGCTCTTAAAGACATGAATATGTGTCGGGCATCTTACAGTAAACCATGGGGTCTTAAACCAGTAATTATGTATTTGATTTACTTGATGATGGTGAGACCAATTCTAATATATGGAAGAGTAATACTGAGCTGTGCAAGAAAAATCCTTGACAAGAATATCGGGGGTAAAAAGATTCTTAGCTGCAGTGACAACCAGGCTGCCGTCAATGCCCCCGGATCCTACAGACTGGAATCCGGACTTGGAGTGCGCTCGACTGCTAGACAGTTATGGGGTACGCAACAATGTCTGCTTTGTATGAGTTCCGGGCCATGTGGGGATAGAGCTTTTTGCTCGGGGGGATCTAGTAATACTCTAATAGGCCCAGGGTTATTTGTAGGTATCCCTAGAGATAAAAACTAAAGTGTAGTATGGGCACATACCAAAGTAAGACATGAGGTTGAATGGGAACACCTTGCTGCGTCTCACACTCCAAAAGGTTTGTAGGAAAATGGAGTACGAGAGATACTAAAAGCTACTTTCGCTCAACAGGCGACAGCATTTATTTACAAGCAATTAGTGTTAACAAACATCTATACAGGATGATTTTTTCCAAAACCACACTATGACGATATTGTGACACCGCAGAAGAAACTGAACACTTGCTGTACTGTTGTGATGCTTTGACCATAAGGCGGATGGATCTTCTAAGGCTGGCGTATCCCAGACCAGAGGACTATCGGCTCTTCACTGTTAGAGCAATATGTGGCCTAATACTGGCAGTAAATAACCAGTGTAAGAGGACTGAGGCCAAACACAACTGGCAGTATAAATGATCCTATAGGGTCAAAGTGCGTCGAGGCGCTCGACTTGCCCACTTGGGGGGCATTAAAATAAGAACTGTAGTAAACTTGACCCCTTGCGATCGACATAGATCACTTGAGGTATTAATGGTTTATAGGATTTTTCTAGTAGCTATTTTCGGTATTCTGTTGGGTATTCAGCCACATAATAAGACTTTAAAATGACTTTTGACAATACTGAATAGAAATCTCTGACCTAGGTAATTTCGATAACAACCTACACATATTGGTGCTGATTTTGTTGTAACAGAACTTAACTAAATTTGGTCCCTCCCTATCTCTTTTCAATGTCAAACGCCAAAAGTAGATAGTAAAAAAACTAGATAGTTTCTCTCAAACGGTTCAAAAATAATTTGCGATTTTGCGTATCTTTAGTCCGTATGTTCCGAGGTCGCGTCTAATAATTTTGACATTTCTAAACGAAACTGATGGCACCAAAATTGTAGCTATCTCGTTTTGGCGTTTGACATTGGAAAGAGATAGGGAGGAACTAAGTTTGGTTAAGTTTTGTTTCAACAGAATCAGCACCATTACTTTGATTTGTTTTATTTGATTGTTTTATATTACTTTATTGTTGCTTGGTGTATTATTCGTCAATAATTGTGAACAATATTAAAAGTGTGAAAGGCTTGCGAGTATTACCGACTTGTCGACTTGGTCGGTTTGGCGTCAAAAATCTCAAGAATCAATAAATTGTGATACATCGTCATCATCATCAGCACGCGAGAGGCCACTGCTGGACGTGGGCCTCGCAAGTTGTGATTCACCGGCATTTTGTTATTAAATTAAAGAAATATTAAATTTATGATAACTGCAATGGTTAAAGGGACAAAGTTTTCTAGAGCTATAAATAAAAGTCCGTAACCCAACTGTAAAAATAAATATGGACTGTTCTTTACAGTATTTAACTCTGTGATATTTAACCATTGTCCTTGTATCATTTAAGTGATCATGATTGAGGTTGTAGTCTAGTCAGCAGTCGTCAAAAGCTCAGCGCGTCCGGGTGATAGGTGCATAAGTTACCCATTTCATATCTTGTTCAAACTTAACCTCCGTGTTTCGGAAGGCTGTAAACTTGTGTCCCACCTAATATTTGGATGACACTAGTCCTCATAAGGATTGTGGGAGTTATGGGATGACGACAGTTGGTCATATGAACACTCGACATTACATCCCTATAATCTGCAAATAAGTAAGCAGACCCTGATTATAATGCTAGGAGGAAGAATATAAACAACCATGATGCGGTCAACGAATTGCGGTGACTATGCATGCACATGATTATTACAGAGCAAAATTAGGTCAATAATGGTGCCGATTCTATTGTATAGAACTTAACTAAATTTGGTCCCCCTCTATCTTTTTCTAATGTCAAACGCCAAAACGAGATAGCAAACATTTATAGTGAGTCCCGACCCCTGTTTGTGTCAAACGGTTCAAAAAACTGTTGCGTTTTTGCGTATCTTTATTCCGTGTTCCTAAATCTTTTAATTTTACATTACTGAGGTGACAGCACCAAAATTGTAGATATTTTGACGTTTGACATTAGAAAAAGATAGCGAGAGACCAAATTTAGTTAAGTTCTGATACAACAGAATCGGCACCAATATTAAGGTGAAATAGCGATAATATTATAGTAATATTTATCTGGATGCTGAGGAGATAGATATATAATATATTCATCAATGAGTTTGTTGATTGGTCATAGTAGAATAAATTGTATCGAAAGACAGACCCTGATACATAGTCGAGGACATAATGTTAAGCAGAAGAGAAACAGTTAAAATCCTTGTATTTAAAGTATTAGGTATTGTTGATTACACAAAAAAAAATCTTTACATTACATAAAAAATAAATCTTTCTTATTTACAGAACTCTCACCATCACCAAGATTTTTAAAAACAAAAGTTACGATTCAAGCAAATCTACTTTATTTAATGATCAAGCCATCACTATGAAGGTAGACGATTACAAAACTACAAATGTTAAAGTTAAATATGAAAAAGACAAAATTTTTAATAACAACAGTGATAAATGTGAGACAGCATTAAACTATGAGAATCGCCTCGCCATTTCGGGCCAAACCACAGGAAGGGTTAAAACTCAAGTGATTGTGAACAACAAAGAAACTACACCAGATCATTGTGAAAATGATACCATTGAGAGGGAACAAAACTATATTTCTGATTCCAATAAAATACAGCCTATCTCGGGTACTGATATAATTGATGATAATAGTTCTATAGAACTAATTATAGATAGTATGGATTCTTCATTGATCTCAGATGAAAGTAATTTATTGAAATCGTCAAATGATGGCGATGACCGTTCTTATAGTGAGACTAATATTAAAACAGAAAATATAGGTTTAAGTATCGGAAATTGTGATAATATGGAACCTGAAAATGATGTAAAGCAATTGAAACAGGCTATTATAAAATCAGATGACATAGAAAATGAACATTGGAATATATATACTAAGAGATCTCGAACAGAATCTGTTAATTCTGATATAAACGTGATTAAGAAATTAAAAATGGATACAAAGAAAGTACATATAGTACATATTAATCATCCAAAAGATGTTTTGAACAAAGAAAATATTAAAAATATCCAGTTATTTATTTCTAAGAATATACAAAAAACAAAAGAGTTGCCATTGTTGAAATGTCACGGTGTTCAAGACGGCGCTTTAGTGTACAGTTGCCATTCAGAAAATAGTTACTATTGGTTGAAAAATACTATTAAAGTTGCCAGTGATGTGAAAATATTGGACACCAAAGAAGTTACAGATGACGCTTTCAAAATGGCGTTAAAATTTAATTGCTATTTTGATATTGATGTTAATTATATATTTAATATGTTAGAATTGTATAATAAAGATTTGTCCACCAGTAAATGGCTAGTCTTAAAGCATAATATATTTCTAGATCATATTTTTTTCGTTGTGAAAATGGACGGTGACTCGTACGATTATATACGTAATTCCGGTTATTCGTTGTACGCAGGAGTAGACGAAGTTCAGTTTAGTATTGTTTGGGATTAATAACTTTATTTTTTAGATTACATTGTTATTTTTCAAAAGTTGTTTCATTGTCTTGTTTTTTTTTTTCGATATTTAGTTTTGACTTCATGGGCGTATATAACGGGGGGGGGGGGGATGTGTAAAATGATGACTTGGCTTAAAGGTCTTAGATACCAGGACATAATATATTTAAAATATAAACATCTAAACTTTGATTATATTAATGTTTTAAATCATTGATACCCAAAGTGGTCTATATCGACCCCAGGGGTCGATGATAACCTGCAAAGATCAAAAACACATTTAAAAGTTAATGAATTAGCAGTATTAGCTAGATAGGGGGTCTATCTATAATAAAACCAAAAACATGGCAAGTGGTCTACAGAACATAAAAGTTTGGGAATCTGTTTTAAATGGTTTCGATCGTGCAAAAAAAATCGACCAACGCTTGGTCGGTAACTTTGAAAACTTTGTTTGTCCCAGTAATGACCACAGACTAGGAAATGTACCTACGGTACAACGATGTTGCAGATTATACACGTGTTATATACAACTCATAATTATTGTATTTAGTAATAGTACTCATTATGTATTAGTCTAATATAATGGTTTTCACGTTCAAAGCTTGCAGGAATTTTAAAGGAAGAGTAATATAAAATTATGATATCAGTAAATAAGCAAAGAATAGTTTTCTTGAAATATAATAAGTTATTTATAAACATACTTAATATTTTGATCTTATTTCAGTATGCCGTACTCGTAAAAGATATGTAATCACCCATCTGTTCTCGCACAGTAGAATAATATTGGAGTACGTTTTTTTTAAAGTGCTTTGGTGGTGTAGTGGTTTTAGACACGGCTTACGATCGAAGGGTCGTGGGTTCGAATCCCGGTCCCCGTACCACTCAGTTTATATTTGTAAATCATGTACGGTCTACATTGTAGACACCAATGTATTTAACGGAGAAGGAAAACTTCGTGAGGAAACCTGCAT
>WUAW01000034.1:65550-77820 GCA_017165845.1 Thaumetopoea pityocampa | reverse complement strand
GACTTACTAATACTCGTACATATTAGAATACGAAAATTCGGATGTTTGTGAATCGATTGTGCTAAAGCAGCCGAACCGATTTTAATGAAATTTAGATAAAAACATAGGATATCTTCTCGAAATATCATATAGGAAGAGTCGCGGATAACAGTTAGTTCTTCACGATTCTAATCTATACTATTATAAAATTGTTAAATGTCAAATTTTCAAAAATCAAAGATATTGCAAAATAAACTACTCAGATCGACTAATTAAGGGCTTCTGAAACCAAATCCATCGATGTTTGTTTGTTCGCGCTTCACGCAAAAACCAAAGGCTATATTTTGATTAACGTATTACAATCTTAAAGGTACTATTCTGACTTAAATACAGCGGCATGTTTCATCAAAATGGGTTCAGTAGAATTAAGGATGCAGCTTGATCCTTGTTTTAGTAGTCGCTGTTAAGGTACGAGAGGTCAAGTAAAAGTGGATGAATGGCTTTTTTATAAAGTATTAAATGGCAAGTAAGTAGCGAAAAGACGACATTCACCCGGCAGAGACGCGGGCAAAAACTAGTGATATATAACAAACACACAAATCAGTCACATATATCCACTGTACGAATGAGTGACATTATTGTACTAATAACTGTGTTCAGGCGAAGATACATTTAATAATAGATTTTTAAACGAGATATGTAGGTAACTAGGTCTTAAATATCAAAACGTTGTAGCAAAAAGCGGTACCCACTGCAAATACAATCGTAAGTAGCACGCTGAACAATAATATCGAGATAGATAAGCGACGAACCGATTGATCGATGCAGACATGTGATCGCCATTGACAGTGTAATCGAATAGCACCGAGATCAAGAGCACGGCCGAATTGATTGCCAGTAATTGTATAATGATTGCTGGTCCAATGTACAGGCCGCAGGAAGTTGATGTTTTCTTTTATATAATTTTGATTTTATTAATTAAACTAATAATATTATTATGATTTATTTATATTGATATTAGCGAATTACCGACAAAATAAGCTCCAATGGCTTCTTTTTAACAATAATGTGCCTTTTCTTTACTCTTAAATTAGTATATTATATTTCTATATTAAAATACCTACCCGTATAATAAAATAGAGAATTTATAATGTCTGTTTCTAAAACAAACGTACCGGTAAAATATACTTTTATATTAATTTCTCAATAAAGATGAAGAGTCTTTACTAACGTAAAAATTAGAAAATGTATTAGTTGTAAACTCGTTCATTGTTTATAGTTAGTGCAGATTGCAAACGCTTAAGCAAACTACTGTACTCGTATGAATGCGATATGGCGTTGATTTTGGAGAAAAATAATGAAATAATCTTTCGTACGAGTGTGAGTCACCTGATAGATCTGGGTTAGTAGGACCTACGTACACACGAAAACTGCACAAACAATTACGTAATAACTCTAGGTTGTTGGAAAATGGATCTCGGATTAGAAAAGTAATGGCAAACGTTGTAAAGGTATGAATGTTTTTACCAGAGTCATGGGTGTTTATCTACTTATATATATTATTAGCTTTAGCCCGCGGCTCCGCCCGCGTGAATGTCGGTTTTCTGCAACATGGGAAATCCCGACACAGTATAATAATTATATAAAAAACTATTAACCACAGCGGCAGCAGAACATATTAGCGGCAGCTACTAAAACAGGGATTAAGCTATATCTTCAATTCTACTAGACCGATTTTGATGAAACATGTCGCATTACTTAAGTCGGGATAGTATTTTTAAGACTGTAATAGTTTAACCAAAATCTACCAGCTGGTTTTTGCGTGAAGCCCGATCAAACAAACAAATAAACATTGACGGATTCGGTTTCAGATGTCCTTAATTAGTCGATCTGAGTAGTTCGTTTTTAAATATATTTGATTTTTGAAAATTTGTCATTTAACAATTTTATAATAGTATAGATAGATATCGAAGTATATTTGGAGTTCAGTGAAACCTCTTCACTGATGTTATTGTATTATAATTACTAATTTTACGATTTTTTTTAGGAGCGACAGTAGCAAAATAACAGTGCATCATAAAAATTCAATTAAAATATTATATATTATGTATGTTTGATAATATTTTGGTTGAAGCGTCATAGGAATTTTTAGTCCTTAAATAATTACAATCGTAACAATTAGATATAGACCTGCTAATATCATAATTTATTACGATTAGCATATGCTTTAAACCTCACCACGGATAAAATAAAGCTAGTCGTCGTCGTCGGATAATGCTGATTCCAGATTCATTTTAAACCAAACGAGTAAATTCATTCAGGCTGATTTGATATCAGATGTATAAAAATGGTACTACCATTACAGTGAACAATAATATTGTGTAACATGTACGAATTACGTTCATAATCTGCACTAACCTGATCGATCCTTCGTTCGTAAATCGTTCTTTTCTTATGACTTCGAGACCAACATTCGCATAGAAACAAAATCGATTTCGCTCCGCATCATTTCTTTATTATTATCACGTTTGGAATGCTCCTAGAAACGTGGATAGAATTGTATCATTTCTTAATGTGTACTGTTCAATTTCCTAATCGATTCGATTTATTGACTTGGCAAATACTTCTCTGGCGGCTGTTGTTATCATTAACTCAAGTGATTGCCATTAATCGACATTAAAATTAAGTGGAATTTTATTCCAATTGAGTCGGATAAGACTTAGTAGTCTATGAGTTTAAGGCAAATGGCAGGATTTTTTAAAAGTTTTTTTTTATATTGCGCAAGTATTTATACTTAAATGTTTAAAAAAACCTTTTAAAATTTATACTTGATCGTTTAAAAAAAAATCTCGATCAGTTGATGTTTAATCTTTAGAGTAAATAAAGATACTTTAATAGCAAAAAGACAGTGGAAACATTAATGATATACAACTTGATTCAGTAGCTCTGTTTTAGCAGACGCCGTTAACGTACGAGAGGTCAAGTAAAAGTGCATTTTAGGCCTTTTATACAAATCTATAATTGTGTCGGGATTTCCCATGCAGCGGAAAACCGACATTCACGCGGGCGGAGCAGCGTGTAAAAGCTAAAATAAGAAACATTTCAATAATTTATGTATTTTTGGTCAAAATAATCACGAAACAGTTCGTATGATTAAAGGTATGAGTATATTAATGCTGAATAGCGACGGCGTAATAGTGTCATTCCTTCTCTCCTCGTGGATGTCTGAGAACCAGCTAAGGGATGCATCAGGATAATGGGCAGCAGCTTTATCCTGTCATTCAACCAGCACCTGCTGTGATCTCTAATACTCTGTCAAGAGTGGAGACGGTTACGGCAGATCTCACCTTTTGAGGAGGACGCCTATATCCAATAATAGACTGCTTGCTGATTATGGTAACGATGTACTCATCGTTATTATAAACGTGACCGGTAAATATACTTATATACATGCAGAGATAAATTGTCCGTTTGATAAGCTTTAATGTTATGCAAAAATAGACCTTTAGAGAATATATTTTATCGCGTACCAGTTTAACGCATTTTAGTAAAGTATTATATTACAACTAGCTTTTGCGTATCGGATTTCTGCTTTATCACATTTATTGCTGTATTACATGGAAAATCCCAAAACAATAATAACCACTTTTACTTGAGCTCTCGTACCTTAAAGGCGGCTATTAAACCAGGGATCAAGCTGTATCTTCAATTCTACTGGACCGATTTTGATGAAATATGCCGCAGTATTTAAGTGGGAAATATACCTGTAACAGTTTAATCAAAATAAACCAGTTGATTTTGCGTGAAGCTCGAATAAACAAACAAACATCGACGGATTTGGTTTCAGAAGCTAGTCGATCTAGTGGTAGAAGAAGTTAGTCGATCTGAGTAGTTTTTAATATCTGTTATTTACAAAATTTTAGTTTTAACAATTTTTTGATAATATAGATTACATGTATTATTTAATGTGATAGTAAAATTTAAAATACCACGATTACATAAGTATTATGATTCTGTGAGTGTGTATATGTGATACATGATTATAATTACATTGGTAAATAGAGTTTCTAAATAATATATTTATAATACAAAAATAATTATAATGTAAAGAAGATTCACTTAGGCGTGTAAGCTAATACGAGAATTGTTCAAGATTAATCAACAGATGGCGTTATTGTCTAAATTGCGATATGGTTTCGTTTATGTATAATATTTTAATAAAAATTAAGTTCAGAACCAGCCTTAGATCAATAAATAGATGTGCTTTTATTTGAGACTCCTCTAGAATGCACACCTAGTACAATTGACGGCTTGGTTTTACAAACATCCCTCTACTTTTACATCAATAACAATATCAGTGGCTGTCAACATTTTTATAATTTTAACGATGTTGTCGAATTCCTTCTCATTACGGCCGAGTGCCGACGTTTGACAGATAATTAATGACACGTTAAATGACAAGTGTCGGCGTGACTCGAGTAGTTAATTGATTTAGTGCAATGGGCCCGGTGCGTCGCGCCTCTTCACCCGGTTAAATGGGATAATTAGTCTATAATAGTATCTATACTATTATAAAATTGTCAAATTTTCAAAAATCAAAGATATTTAAAAATAACAGACAGAACAGAAAACAAAAGACGACACCTAGCCTTAACCGCAACGAAGTCGAGAAACTAACGGGAAGTGTGTGTGCAAGAACAGTATGTGAGAGAATTGCAAGAAGGAACATCTCACTTATGGGAGCAGAATTATAAAGAAAGTGCAAGTATAGGTTGCACTTATGTTACTGGAGCCAAAAATATAGTCTTTTCAAAATTTTGTCTGTTTGTCTGTGCGTTTGTGCACGCTAATCTTAGAAACAGCTGAACCGATTTTAATGCGGTTTTCATTGTTGCATTGTGGCAAGCTTCCTGAAACACTTAGCGTTAGTTTCATTCCAATCGGTCCACAAACAATAAAATTAATTGAAATAATACGCGATATTCTAGAAATGCGCTTCGGTCGATTTAGCTAAAATTTTTGTCGACTGTTTTTCTTAAAAAGATGACCACAAGTGTATATAAACACAAGGAACACATCTATACATATCATAATATCGTAAACGAGACGTGTCTGTAGAATGAATATTTTTTCAAAAAAACCATCCATACAGGTTGTATTTATGTTACCGGAGCCAAAAATATAGTTTTTAGAAATTTTATCTGTTTGTCTGTGCGTTTATGCACGCTAATCTCAGAAATGGCTAAATCGATTTGAATGCGGTTTTTATTGTTGCATTGTGTCAAGCTTTCTCTAACATTTGGTGTTTGTTTCATTTATCTATTTTATTTATCTATCGTTTATCATTCATTTTTATTAAGATCGGAGAAAATAATGCCCAAATGCCTTTTACCAAATGCCCAGGCGGACGGAATCGCTGATGTTCAGTAAGTTTTTGAAAATTTAGTTGGACCTCGGAGTTTATGGAAATAAATGGAACATTAAACGCTTTTAAACACTTTTTAGGTATTTCCTCTGTTATAAAAAATGCTTTTAAGTTGTATTATCTAAGCTTTTACAGTCCCATAGCAAAATGTGTATAGCCTTAAAATATTTTTCTGTAGTGGCCTCTTGCACAATTTAAACGTGTGCTAATGTTAGACTGTATTTTGTAATAAATGCATGCAATGTGTTTATTGTTTCGATTCGTAAAACAGATCGAACCGTGGCTGAACTATTCGTACCACAGACACGCGACTCAAAATAAACCATAGATTATGACAGAGGTGAACGATCTGTGCAAGTCGATATAAATCAATGACCCAACGATATATTTAGAAGCGGCAATTAACTTCAACATAATGCCGCTTCCGTAATGAGAGTTTTTGTGATTTATGGACGTATTAGTCATTTATCTAATAATTAAATACAGAGCATATTTTTTAAAATGAGTAATAGGACTGTTAGAAGAAAATCCTTTTCTATCTGGTTTCGGATGCACTACGTAGGGGTACATCAATTGATGATCAGACATTTAAAACGCCCCACAAATTTTTCTCTAAAACAACAGATTCTGACTTCAATCTCGATAATTTTAGTGTTAAAAAATAAAGGTGATTGTTGCTATCTTCTAATATCAAATAATAAATAATCAGTCTTCTTTTGAAATAGGCTCCCCAAATTAAAGTTCTTAAGAATAACCTGTTTAACAGAATGAAGAGGCTTTCATTTCAAATATTAAGTATCATGAACGATAAGGATGAGATGAAACTCCGATCTTTAGTAGATGCGTCTCATTTCAACTGATTAATAGACAGATCTCAAAATTCATCTAATTCAATACTGAACACTTTAATGCTGATTTCAAGGACCTAATCTAGGACCTCTATATAGATATCTTGGATTTGATCTCGTGACTTTTCAGTATAAAGGAGAATATTTTATTGTGCAGATTACCATAAGGTTTGGCACGTGATATAACACAATGCATTAAGCACTTGTCATAGTTGTGTAGGCGTAATACTCAGAAAAACTCACAGAAAGCTATCACTAGAACAATTCAGATATTTTGAAGCGTACCATCTATTACCACGATAGGCTAACAACTGCGTGAAGTTTCTTGGACGCTGCTAAATAGATTTTGATCCATAAGGTTAAAGCGAGTTAAAAGTTATTTGTTATACTAACAGAACGATATAACAAATAGTTTGAAGATAATATTTTTTCAGTAATATGCAACACCAAAAATAAAGTAGAAAAGGCAAAAAGAAGAGAGAAATTTGGCGTTGATTGTATTGCACCTCAAAAGTGAATTGTTGTTTTTAAGTTTTAAATTCGATTGAATATGACTATTTACCATTAAGTAGTATTTAAGGTGGAACTTTGATACTGATTTATTACTGATTATCAAAATATGTCTCTTTGATTTACCTAAACATTTATTAATTAAAACTGTATTGAACCGTCCTGTTTCCAGGGCTCTTATGGTTTTACGTGCGTTGAAATAATAAAAGTATTTAATGGTTAGCTGGGGTGGGCGATGCATGCTATTAAGGAACAAGCAGGAAATTTAAAACATCATGTGTTATTTCCCTTTTGTTTTTATCTACGTGTATATTAACATTTAGTATAATATTTACATGTAGAATGCTACTTGCGTCTCACTGCATTGTCTCATCTTCCAGAGGCTGGCGGCGCGGGTACTGGTGCTGAGTCCCTCAAGCGCCGCAAATATATTTTGATCAGCACAAATTACATTTTGAGGCATCTGGAGTAGTAATTTTAGGACCTAGAGCTTTTAAAGTTCTCAAAGAGATCGCGGCTCGCCTGGTCAGCACAACAGGAGATTAGAACGCTGGCCGCTATTTAGTTCAACGCTTATGGACATCTTACCAACCGACAAGAGTGCATCTTTCTAGAACATTTATAGCTTTAATTATTGTTTTATTCTTACTATATGTATCTACATTAGGACACGCATTAATCAACGCACCTTAATAAAGCACAACCTTGAAAAAAATAACATCACCTTAAAATATTCATCGACTATGAGCCCAGGCGAACATAGCACCGATATGTTTGGCACCCGATGTGGCTTGATACTTGGAAATAGAACACTTATTCGCAATCGGTTTGTCTCCAGTTCCCATTTGTAATGTGTCTTTTCCAACGAAGATTGTTGCGAAATGCGAACGATGCGTTATGCAGACATTATTAGAATACAAACAGATTTAGCAGAACGAACATCCTACGATTTCCTGCGATTAAATATTTAAGATTCGCAGGATATTTTTACCTTCACCGTTCAGACTTTTGTATTGTTTGTTTATTTTATTACAAATACTGCAAGTTACTTCAGTTTTCACAAATAATAGATTATTGGTAATAATAACAAAAATATTCTGGACTCTTTTACACACATTGATGTAGTTCCAAACTAGGATCCCTTATACTCACCGACCATATGCCCACTACGTGGTCGATGCCTATAATAGACAACGATATACATACTAATATAGATAAATACTATTACATATATAGATATGTCCATGATTCTGATACAGATATTTGTGCTCCTCACATAAAATTTGATTAGAACCTGGGACTCATTGGCACAGAAGCAGGGTCACTGCCACTGTAGCAATCAGACGTCAATAATATATTATTGTATATTAAAAAAAGAAGCAGATACCCTCATAGTTAACAACAACTATTAGTTACCAACAAATGTATATTGAAATATATAGCGAGATCACGAGCTTAAATTTAACGACATAAAAGGATTGTGAAAAGCCATTTATTGTAAGCAAACAAATTTTCTCTAAAGTGTTGAGCAGTATGTATATGTATATATATTAATATATCAAATAATACTTGTTCAATATTTTCGAAACATTATTGTACTTAACACTTGGTTAGAAGAAATTTGTATTACAAACTTATGCCAGAACAATTCTGGAAATTTTTCTTGATTTTGGAATAAACAGTTTTTTTTAATAGATTGAAGAGCACAATAAATCCATAAACGTATGCATATTTGTTTGTGGTCAGTCATGATTCGTCAGTGTTAGAAGATAGACCTTGTCAATGGAAAATCGAGATAAATAATTCAATATAATAGTGTCAAATTATTGTCTTACTTATAAACTTTCAATTTATGGTTTTGAACCAATAAATTGAGAAAAATCATGTGTTATTTGCTGAGAGTGACAAACATGCTGTTCACGTTTAAGTTGCGAAAAATTATATAACCGAAAAAGGGATAGAATGATTGCCATTCATTAGGAACTGTCAGATTTTATTGCAATTGTCAGAATTTAGTTACTGAATGCGGAGGCTGTCTCGAATATCTGTCACAATCATTTGCTGCTTTTAATAGTATTTATAAGTGTACTTACACGCACTGATGGGTACATTTCTGAGAACAAGTAATATTATTCCGCAGCAGATTTTCGCTATTTTTTAAAGTAATAATTTTATAGGAATTAAGTTTTCAGGAAATCTAATAAAAATATAGATTAAATTCTATTGTACTATAATTCTTTGACCTTCAGCGAATATTGCATATTTAAATAACTCCAGAATGTATTACATCTAGCTGCCCACGCGCACCTTGCGTTTACACCTCGCAACAAATCTATACGAACAGCACGCTTTGAAAAAGTCATTTCGGTCACATAAATTGGCGTCCCAAGGTCTCCAATTTTCCAAACAACAGAATTATTCAGCCAAACGTTACAATGTACTTTTGAGACCAATTCAACATTACATCTCAATACTATGACGTGCTCAACCTTTTTGTTAACAATATGCTGCAGCCTCATTGTCTGGTTTATTGCTTTATTTGCAAGCAAGAATTGACAACCGTTTTGTTCCACGTGATTATCATGTTGGGAAATGAAAATCACACTGTGTTATATGACAAGTTTTTCCTCGACGTTATTAATCTCGAGTTTTTTATCAGATCTTCTATTCAATCATCTTCATTCTGCTATATCTTCAATGCCCTCAGTGGTGAGTTCCTTGGATTCCATGTAGGGTTGTCAATTTAAATTTACATATTTGTGTGACTTGTTCGAAAAAAATACGGGACGAAGTTAACAAAGGCGACATCCTGGTGTCTAGGAAGATGAAAATTTCTAGGGAGATGAGATTTTACATTTAGTACGAACTTATATATATATATACCATAGAGTAACTTATGCAATATATACCGATAACGAAAACCGATATTCACCCAATATTCACCCGAGTGGAGCCGTGAGTAAAACCTAGTGAAGTATGTTACGTATTCTGTGATAGTATTAGTTTGGTTATGTCTGATATATTTTGACGAGAAAATCCTTGTTAGCTGCCGCGTATTGTGTTGTTTCTGTGTTAGAAGTATATCCAATTAAGCATAACGAGCACTTCTCCCAAGCATTGAGTCACGATCCTGCAACCTTCCACATTATTACACGAACCTTGACTAAATAAAATTAGATCCTGGCCTATGATTTGCTCAAACATTGGCCCAGTTAAAGTTTTAATAAAATTAAATCCTGGCTTGCGATTGGCTCAAACGTTGGCCCAGTTTTCAGTTTCAACAATTAGCCTTTTTCTAGACGGACGAGGCCGCATTCATTGCAAACGGCTGGACAAGCAATAAAATGTCAATATTCGTTTAACCAGTACGTTGTATTTGTTATTACAATTTATTTGATCATGTAATACAATTAGTCCGATGATATACCACACTTGGGGGGGAAGTGTGTGATTGAGTCACAAGGTGGCGACAAGGGTGGGATTGATAGCGTCATGTAGAAGAACAGTATCTTCATCAACATCATTAATGCATCTATTTTTCAGAGGAAACTCACAATGAGAGGGGTTAGACCAGAGGTTCGCAGACTTTTTTTTCTCATAGACCACTTTCAAAATTTAGTTGGTTCCGGTGGACCCCCTGCAGCTACATTTCTACTATATTCCCAAAACTTGACAAAAAATGTGAAGATTAGCTCTAACTATGGAAATTTGCGTACGCTAACGTCGACCCCCGTCGAGTCTCCCGTGGACCCCTGGAGGTCCACCTGGACCACTTTGGGAACTAAGGGGTTAGGCTATAGTCCACCACGCTGGCCTAACGCGGCTGGCAGACTACACAAGCCGTAAAAAAATCTATCAGGCATGTACTTTTTTTTACCTTTTGAAGCAAGTGATAATCTATATATCTATTATTATTATTATAAAATCGTTTTTTGTCAAAAATATTTAAAAACAAATCACTCAGATCTACCAATTAAGGGCATCTGAAACGAAATCCATCGATGTTTGTTTGTTTATTTGTTTATTCGAGTTTCACGCAAAAACCAAGCGATAGATTTTGGTCAAACTATTACTGTTTTAAAGGCACTATTTCGACTTAAATATTGCGGGATGTCTCATCAAAATCGGTCCAGTAGAATTGAAGATACAGCTTGATCCCTGCTTTAGTAGCCGCTGTTAGGGCACGACAGCTCAAATAATAATTCGATGCCTTTTATATAAATCTATGATTGTTTCGAATTTTCTCATGTAACGGAAAATCGATATGCACGCGGGTGGAGCCACGGCAAAAGCTAGTATAATATAAGTAAACGAAAAAAGACTGTAGTAGGACAAAAGATGATTGATGACGATGATGGGCCAATATACCCTAGATTAGAGAAGTTCCGCGCCCTTGTAGTAGAGACGAACTGGATTGGGGACAGTGGTGAATGACATAAAAATATCTCAAATTATATTTTATTTATAATTAGCTTTTGCCCCCGGCTTCGCCCACGTAAATTTCGGTTTTCCGCTACATAGGAAACCCCGAAACAATCACAGATTTATATAAAATAGGCACTGAACCACTTTTACTTGACCTCTCGTATCGTAACGGCGTCTACTAAAACGGGGATCAAGCTGTGTTTTCCATTCTACAGGACCAATTTTGATGAAACATGCCGCAGTATTTAAATCGGAATAGTACCTTTAAGACTGTAAGTTGACTAAAGTTTACCCGCTGGTTTTTGCGTGAAGCTCGAACAAACAAACAAACATCGACGGATTTGGTTTCAATAGCTCTTAATTAGTCGAATCTTGTTTTTTTTTTTTGAATAAATGTGATTTACAACATTCGACATTTAACAATTTAATTAGAACGACATTTTACAATATTTACTAGAACAAAAGACCTCAAACTTTTGTCTTATAGACCACTTGTAATATTTTTCACTTTTGAGTGGACCCCCAAAGCGTAGTTAATATGACATTTTTGTAAATCTATTAACTTCAAATGTGTTTTTGACAGTTGGCGTGGACCCCTTGCACGTCACCGTCGACCCCTGGGGGTCGATATAGACCACTTTGGGTATCAATGGACTGGAATGATCAAAAAGGCGCAACGACTACACCAACTTTTAGTTGTATATTTCGATGAGTGAACCAGTAAACTGACAGAACGATCAGGTCAACAAATTATGAGACTCTCTCAATGTAAACGTTTAGGGTAGCGATAGACATTAAATAACGATAAAAATTTATCGTTATTTAATGTCTATTCATCTTCATCAAACAAACGTAAAGACGCCTAACTCGCATCATACATAAATAATTAGCAATCGATTTGATAGCCCACTAATCGATGGCTAGCCGCTCGAGTGAATATTGAAACGAAACATAGATAAACAGATTATAGATAAGAGTTATGTCTAATTCATGTACGGTCTACATTGTATATACAAATGTACTTAACGGAGAAGGAAAACTTCGTGAGGAAACCTGCACGCCCGCATGGGTGTGTGAAGTCTA
>WUAW01000034.1:52064-63617 GCA_017165845.1 Thaumetopoea pityocampa | reverse complement strand
GTAAAATTCCAAAATCCCCAAATGGGGATCGTGGCAGCTAATGGGTTAACCGAGAAGGAAGAGTTCGTAAGAAATCTACATGTCCACATGGGTGTGTTAAGTCTACCAATCCGCGCTAGGCCGGGGTGGTAGACTACGGCCTAGCCCTTCTGATTAGGGGAGGTCCGTGCCTTTTTGTAGGGACTAATATGGACTGAGGATGATGATATTGTTCAAATTTAAAAAGGATAGACAGCACTATTTAAATTGTATTGAATATCATTAACACTTGAGTAAATATAGAAATAGTTCCGAGTAACAAAATGTATCGAATCAAACTTCGTGTGACCCCTACGTATGTGCATAAAATGAGAGCAAAATGGGTACAACAGAGTGAGACACAGTTTCCAATTGCCTGTACATTTGAAGCGCTCAAGTTCGCATATGCGAGTAACCACACCTGTGCAAGCAACGAGTCGGCCAATGAAGTCATCGAGATAAATTATAAACTCAAGTAGAAATCCTTGTGAATGCGCGCACACA
Organism: Thaumetopoea pityocampa; assembly: GCA_017165845.1. NCBI lineage: Eukaryota > Metazoa > Arthropoda > Insecta > Lepidoptera > Notodontidae > Thaumetopoea > Thaumetopoea pityocampa. The sequence goes on along the minus strand of WUAW01000034.1, from coordinate 63,095 downwards.
AATGGCGTTAGTTGACTTTCCATTTAAAGAATGCGCGAATTTAAGTTGTTAATGTTTCAAGTTCTGGATTATGTCATGGGTCTCCACTTTAAAAGAGTGATTTGCCATAATCTCCTCGCTTGACATAGGTCTTGGAGATGGCAGTAGATTTTGATTAAATAACAGAATAACACTGTTTCCTATTATTCTGATACATCTCTTGACTGGTTCTCACACCATACGCGGGAGAAATGGTGTGACGCTATTATTACGCCGGCGCCACACACGGATTAATATCATCATCATCCCCAGTCCATATCGTCCCCACCACAGGGGCATGGACCTCTCCTGATCAGTGCGGGTTGGTAGACTTCACACACCCACGCGGGCATGCAGGTTTCCTCACGAAGTTTTCTTTCTCCGTTAATATAATTTAAATTAAATCTTACGCTGAAATAATCAGTTTTGGATTTAGATAGCCATTTTGCGTTTTGGTAGAATTGTGTTAAAAAAAATTAAAACTTTATATTTAATGGTTTTAAACAAAATATATATCCAACTACATTCAGCCAATGGAAAATAACCTCTATGTCATGTCTTTTTGTTCTCATTTAGATGTTATTTTTATATAGACTAGAATTCTATTGTAAATTAAATAGAAAATGGGAATAAAATTGTCGTACTACCTCCATATTTACTTAAAAATTCACACGTATGTAAATTAATAGTTCTTGAGTCAGTGTCATCACTGACTAAAAAAGGTAGAAGTGTAGCAGGACTGGCAGTATCGGAAAAAGGATACGACGACCGGTCGGGTATTACGTCTGGCGGGGCCTGCCACCGCAATGACGGTTGTTGTCAGGACGTTGTATATAAGCTTAAACGCTATCAAACTTCATTAGCGTGATTTAGATTTCTATGTTAATGTTGTCATTCAAGATTTGCGCCATCTGTTAAAGATGTGTGGTACTATGCAGCGAAGTAGCTCACCGCGAGATCTTTTGCAAATTACTGAACAATAGAACGTGAAGTCAGTTATAACTGTCTATACAGCTGCAGCGCGATTGACCTTCATCACTGAGTGTTGAAATAAGAATAATATGTTAAATTAAAATAATATTCTTATTCAATTGACGCTCTACCCAGACACAATTAGTTTGTCATTTTAACAGACCACATTTCACACTTCATCGAAATAACCTTGCAACAGCGGCCACGTAATAATTTTTTTTTTGAAACTTTTTTCAGCTACTAAATATATATTTTATGGTCAGGGAGTACTTAGTCTTTTAGCCTGCCCGGAAAACAGAGAAATGTACGGGTAGCGACCCCGGCCCCCCAGCTACTACTGTCTCTTCTTACCCCTTCCGAGATAGCAGTATCCTATATCCTATAGTCCTTTTCCTAAATTCCATATTCATTGCTCAATACAATTTTCCTACCTTATCTTCTTATTGAAACTTATAAAATGGCGGCGTCGTGGTTCGCCACCCGATACGTCTCGTTACCCGCAGGGGCCAAATGTGGGCTGCGGATAGCCATTTTGCTACATTAAACGTTCGTAGCAGGTGCAAAAAAGTAGTCTCTGTCTACCTCAATGGGAAAGAGGCGTGTCTGCATTTAGTAAGTAATATGGTCTCTTCGTACCTTTATGGGATATCGACGTGAGTGTAAGTATATGTAAATATATAATTATTTTAACCTGTTAATTGGGTATGACGAAATATATCGTCATACAGGAACTACTACAATGGGCATGACGACATTGTTCGTCATAGAAATTGGCCGTAATATTTTGAACGCATTAAGTTTTAAGACTTCTTTCCACTTGCTACGATCCTGACATACATCTTTTGTTTCTTCTACTTTCATCAACGCTTTCATACAAGTTCGTCGGTTGCGGGTACTCCTAACCTGGTCTTTCTTCAACACTATTTTGAATTGGTCGAGATAAGTTTGCCTGGGTTGACTCCTACCGATTTGCCCATTCAGACTCGTCTTATAAATCTGCTTCGCCATTCTTCTTTTATGCATCCTCTCTATGTGTCCGAACCATCTAAGCATTCCTTTCTCTATATTTGCCACTACATCTTCTTCCATACTACAGATTTCGCTTATCATTAAGCATTAAGTTTTATGTAGTTCGTATCAATTATATCATAATAGTGTTTTTTAATCCATTTCTTCCCATGGATGCTGTAAAAACCAGCTAAGGGATGCAACAGGATAATGGGCAATAGTAGCTGTTATTCAATCAAAATCTACTGCAGTCTCCACGACGCCTGTCAAGCTCGGAGATATGGCAAATCATTCCTTTTTAAGGACGAGGTCCATATATGGATATCAGTTTTTTAATCAAAAAAAATTAACATACATACATACACTCACGCCGATATCCCATAAGGGTAGGCAGAGACTATAGTACTTATTACATACATACAGTCACACCTCTTTCTCATTGGGGTAGGCAGAGACCACTTGTTTCCACCTGCTACCTAATGTAGCAAAGTGGCTATCCGCAGCCACTATTTCGCATCGGCGGGCAATTAGAGGTGTCGGATGGCAACCACGACGCCGCCATTTAACCAAAACCATGAAATCTATGATAAACCATAATACTTCTAACTAGATTTGTCTTAAAAGTAAAATGACAACATTTGCCTATGATTAATAATGATCTCAGAGGAGCAATTATGAAAACAGCCGATGTGCTAATAAGTGTTGTGTAAGAGAGGCTCGGTGATGTCAACTTGGAATTGATCTCAATCGGAGCTGTCGGGAATGCGACACGTTTATGGGTCTACAACCGATGGATGATAAAACTCCATTTAAAAAATTATTGTTGACAGACGTAGGTACGAATGAATTAATTTCGAATTGTCGAATGTAATGACACTTCTGGAGCTATATTTTACTTCCTCCCACTTAATAATTTGTGGAGCTACTGAGACTACTAACCGAAGATGACAAAAAAATGAGAAACATTGTAAGTTTGATGTGAATATGTATAATTACAATAAATAAGAAATAAACTTAAGTATAGGGGTAAGCGACCCCGGCCTCCCGAGCTACTACTGTCTCTTCTTACTCCTTCCGAGATACTCGTATTCTATATCGTATACTCCTTTTCCTAAATTCTGGATTCCTTGCTCAATACACCTTTCCTACCTCATCTCCTTTCCTTTCCTCTCCACTAAGCCCTGAGAACGCAATGAGAAACTTTAACACTTTTAAACTTTATAATATGGCGGCGTTTTGGTTAGCCACTCGATAAGTCTCGTTGCCCGCGGGGGTGAAATGTGGGCTGCAGATAATCACTTTGTTACATTAAATGATCGTAGCGGCTGGAAAAAAGTGTTCTCTGCCTACCCCAATGAGAAATAGGCATGACACTATACATTTATGTAGTATGTACTGTGATCTCTGCCTACTCTTGTGGGATGTCAGCGTGAGTGTATGTATGTATGTGATATTTAACAATGTTTTTAATTATGTGCGAGAACATTGGTGACAGATACGACTCGCGGCCGGTCGTAAGTTCGATCCACTGGGTTATTTCAAACTCATGCGCGGTCTACATCATAGACACCAAATTATTCAACGGGGAAGGAAAACTTCGTGAGGAAATTGCATGTTCGTATGCCTGTGTGAACTCTATCAACGTGCACTAGGCCAGGCTGGTAGACTATGGCTTAATCCCTCTCCTGATTTATGGGAGGTCCGTGTTCTTGTTGTGAGAATGCATGTGGATTGGGGATGATGATGTTGATTATGTAATTAAACAATGTTTTATAACTTTTAACAATATTTATATGCTTCTGCACGTTGGCATAGCATTGTGAAATTTAAAACAGAATCTATTTTGTTTTTACTGCGCATGTTAAACAAATAATAAATTACTTGAATCGAATTAACATGTTTAGCCCTAATGTCAAGGTTAAAACTGTGCGTTGATTGGCGTATCATAACATTCGTGTGCTCTGTTCTCACCGATTTAGAAGTATTTATTATGATTTATACACGGTGTAGACATACAATGGATCTCTTTCAAGAGGCGATATACACAGCCCACTTGTTTCCACGTTCAAAGCCTATTTGTTTATTTTTGTGCTCGATTTAGAGTCAGCAAATTTTCGGGAAATAATTCATTGATATTTTAGTTCGCATGCTGATTTCTATTCTTGAACTCAACAACGGAATATTTGTTAAAATGATTATTGTTCAAGGGCATACAATATTTCAGTGGTACAATTTCTTATTAGCTTATTTTAGTAAGTGGATGGATATAACTTTCCCCATAAAGTGGACGGAGGATTTGCCATTTTCTATATGCTTGGCAGGCGTCGCGATGATTACAGTAGTCGTTTGTCTAGTCGCGGGATGATTATTACAGAATGTAAATATTTCTCAATTGGTTCCCTCGAAACTTACACTAAAGAAATGGTGTGAAGTTATGTTTTAAAAAAGAACCCATAAAAAAGAGAACGTTGACATGAAACAAATGTCAAACTTTTAAATGGATCTTCTGAGTTGTGGTCATACTCTAATCCGGATGTGAACTAATTCCGGATCCGAATGTGATTTGTTCTCGGTCCATATTCGAGCCTCATCACAGCGACACGGTACTCTCCTGATCAGGAGGGGGATTAGGCTGTAATCTAACACGTTAGCCTAGTGAGTGTGGACGGGCTTCACACACTGATGTGGGCATGTTGGTTTCCTCATAAAGTTTTCCTTCTCCATTTAGTACATAGTGAATGTAGGTCGTACGTGAGATTGAAAACCCAGTGGTACAGGATCAGGGCTTAAACCAGCGACCTCTTGATCACGAGTCGGGAGTTCTCACCCCTAGACCACCACGTACTTGTAGAATATGATTACAACCAAAGAAATATAAATTAACGTTTTCAATGCTCTATTCTGAATTTGATAAATTCACCATCCATACGCAAAAACTTCTCCAAGCTGATTTGGCTGTAGACTGTAATGTTTGCGTAGATAGTAATAATGATAACATAACGGACACTTTTTTCACACACATGGATCTAGCCCCAAACTAGGATTCCCTGTATTTTGGGTACTAGACAACGGTATACATACTTATATAGATAAATACTATACATAATAGATAAACATTAGTTACTACGGTACAAATATTCGTGCTCGTTACACAAGGTCAGTTCCTACCAGGATTCGAAGCTGGGATTGATTGGCACAGAAAACAGGATCACTGCCACTGGATCAATTAATCATATAAGTACTATTAAGTTGAAGCGATTGCACTGTCTGTTTTATTGATTAGATATTTGTCTGTTATTATCCTTATACAAAGAAAATTTAAATAAATTACCAAAAAATAAGGACTACTCAACTCTACTTTAAGCTGATACACAACATTTGCTGTGACGCCGCCATAATAATAGCGTCACTCCATATTTTCCCGTGGATGCTGTGAGAACCAGCCGAGGGATGCACCAATATAATGGGCAGCAGCGTTATCCTGTTATTCAAGCAAAATCTACTGCGATTACCAAGATGTCCGCCAAACGCGAAGAATATGCCATATCCCTCCTTTTAAAGGATGAAACTAAGTCTTGGTAAGCAGTAGACTTTCTATACGTCGATAAAAAAAATCTTCAAAATCAACATCAATTTTTTTTTTAAATGACACTTATGTGACCTAACGCTATGCCACTTAATCTATAATTAAATCATTATTAACTATATACTGTATGCAAAGAGTTCTCGAATGCTTAGCATACATTGCCTCGACTATACAATAGCATGCAGATAAAAAACATGTTACTATTAGTTGATTGTTAAGCTAAGACTAATTGTTTGCTTATCATAATTCATTCGTCAATTTGATTTCTAAGAAAAAAACTATGAATAAATGACGCCATTTTTGTTCGCACACACACACACTGATATAGTTTTAAATTAGGAATCCCTGTGTCTTGGATAGAGAAGTATAGCGGTGTGCGACAGGCAGATTCTGTACTATAAAAAAGTTGGTAGATAGAGAATCTTTACACCTTTTATATACCATTTTTTAACTTTTTTTTATTTAGAATCCCTGCGTAATAATGAGAACCTATGGATTTATTAGAGCAAAATTTAAATTATCCAATTTAAAGTCATAATCATTCTTTATTGTTTTCGGAATTTCTACACACGATTAGCATGTGTGTCAAAAATAGTCTAGTGGTGCTAGACGCGACTCAATCGAAAGGTCGTGGGTTCGATTCCGGTTCCGTCATCATCACCATCATCATCAGCCCTTGGAAGTCCACTATTGGACACGGGCCTCCTCTTTAAAAAGAGGGATTTGCCATAATCTCCACGCTTAGCAGGCGTCTTATAAATCTCAGTAAATTTTGGTTGAATAATAGGATAATGCTGCTGCCCGTTATCCTGATGATCCTTACCTTAGCTAGTTCTCACAGCACCCACGGGAAGACACGGAGTGACGCTGTTATTACGCCGCGCCTCAAAGCCATGCACAACAGCGCCTGATTTCGTACCACTGGGTTATTTAAAATTTATGTCTGTCTACATTGATACCGATGTACTCAACAGACGAGGAAACTTCGTAAGGAAAATTGTATGCCCGTATGGGTGTGTGAAGTCCACCAACCCGCACTTGGCCTGCGTAGTAGACTATGGTTTCATCGCCGTTCTGATTAGAGGAGATGCTTGCCCCTCTAGTGTAATGATCTATCCTTCATCATATCTACGTCCTTACTGAATTTGAAAACAACTGATCAGCCGTTGTACTATAAGATGTTATAGACAGACAAATGCTAACTACACGGATGGCGCAATGGTTTAAGCTTCCACTGCGTCGTCGAATGTTGTGGGTTCAATATTGTACACGATTATTAATTTTTGATAAACAAAATTACACTAAATTTACATATCAAACATCACAATAAACTGATATAAAAACACTAAAATAAATTCGCAGGTTATGCATCAGTCGGGTTGCCGCCAAAACTCCATCCCACGTTATTGAAAAGTTTCGCCTACATCTAAATATTATAAATATCCCACAAATGCAGTATGATAAAGGCTTAATCGTTTTCAAAAGCAAAAAGTAAAGTTTGCCTACTGCAGATTTCCGTATGATATTATTTGAAATCATTGCTTTTGGCACGTACGCCGTACAGAGCGCCTAGAAGTCGCCTTACCATAAAACTTTATGAGTCTTCCTACTGTTACTGGAACACTGAACTGGATCATTGTACACTAATTAGGGCGAGTTTTGCAACAAGAAACTTATTGTTCTGACTATAGAGTCAATCCTGTAGCCGGTATTGATTAAAATTTTCGTGTCATCAAAGGCAAAAGAATAGACCTCATGAATTAGATTAATAAATCTAATTCATAAGGTCTATTTTTTTGCCTTTATGTACTTATTACATATAATAATATGTAATAAGTACAGTTCTAAGTAATAAATAAGTATGGTTTCTGCCGACCCTTATGGAACTTAGCTGCAGCACCAGCTGAGACAGGGACCAATTTCTGTCTCACACAGTGTCTTTTCTTGTGTTTATTATTTATTCGTTTATACTCATTGTGAGACAAAAATAAAATAAATAAATAAATAAATAAATAAACACCACCGTGAGTGTATGTATGTATATAAGACATTGAAACCAACACGGTTATTTTGTTAAACATATCGGAATTCCATAAGACGTGTATTGCCAGAGATAATAGAAGTTTATTAGAAAGCTTAAGGTAGTAAGTACCCAGCGAGCAATTAAAAGAGCTATGTTTGAGCTATGTTGATCTATGTATGTATGTATGAGTGATAGAACCTGAATTGTTGAGATCCGCAAGAGAACTAGAGACATCGTCATAGCTCAATGGTATGCAACATTAAAACTGGCGAAGTCTCTGAAATGGTGACCCTGACTGGAAAGCGTGATATGGAAGACCCCTCCATTAGGTGTTCTGGCACCGGTAACGGTGAATCGAAGCGGCTCAAATACATCATGATGACGATGAGATGATGAAGAAATCATGTCGAGTAGCTTAATGTAATCTATTCTATCCTATTATGAAATTGTTAAATGTAAAATTTTCAAAAATCAAAGATATTTAAAAACAAACTACTCTGATCGACTAATTAAGGGCGTCTGAAACGAAATTCGTCGATATTTGTTTGTTTGTTTGTTCGGGCTTCACGGTTTCGGGTTAAACTATTACACTCTTAAGGGTACTATTTCGACTAAAATACTACGGTATATTTCATCAAAATGAGTCCAGTAGAAATGAAAATACAGCTTAATCCCTGTTTTAGTAGTCGCTATAAGGACACGAGAGCTTAAGTAAAAGTGGTTCATATGCTTTTTATATAAATCTATGATTTTTTCGACATTTCTCATGTAGCAGAAAACCGATATTCATGCGAGCGGAGCCGCGGGCAAAAGCTATGCAGTAATAAAATCGTAATTGTGAAGATGTGCATTCTCTCGCATCAGCTAAAAACTACTCAACTAATTCTGATGGAATTTTCGTTAATATATTTCCATATAGTCTCGAAAATTTATAGGCTATAAATCATCACCATCACTGGTAATGGTAAACTTATTTAAAAACCGATCAAGTGCTGTTTTTATGAATTCTAGTGTCAACATCATTAGTCCGTCGAAGTCCACTGTAGAACATGAGCACTCTTCTTTGCTTCGTCGATGTGTGAAAAAAGGGCTAATCAACAAACACATTTTCCTATTTCATCTCCAGTTCATGTTTGTTCCCACTACAGGGGGACGGAACTCTCCTTATCAAGAGTAGCATTAGGCCGTAGTCTACCACGCTGGTCTGGTGCGGGTTGGTGGACTTCACACACCCATGTGGGCATGCAGGTTTCCTCACGAAGTTTTCATTCTCCGTTGAGTACATTGGTGTCTACAATGTAGACCGTACATGAATTAGAAACAACTCAGTGGTACGGGACCGCGTCGAACCTTTTTGATGGTAAGTCATATCTGACACTATTAGGTTATCAATGTACTTCTCCCATTTAAAATGTAGTAATTACAAATGGTCAGGGAGTACTTAGTCTTTTAGCTTGTCCGGCAAATAGACTCAAGTATACGGGTAAGCGACCCCGGCCCCCCGAACTGCTACTGTCTCTTCCTACTCCTTCCGAGATAGTAGTATCCTATATCCTATAGTCCTTTTCCCAAATTCCAAATTCCTTGTTCAAGATACCTTTCCTATGTCATCCCTTTTCCGTGGGAACGCAATGAGTCGTGGTTTGCTACCCGGCATGTCTTGTTTCCCGTGGTAGCGAAAAGTGGACCCCATGTAGTCACTTTGCTCGTAGCAAGTTGAAAGAAGTCTCTGCCTAACCCAATTCTTCGGTAGTATAGTGGTCACGCGGGAGACCGGGATTCGATTCCCCGCCGAAGGACCAGGGGAAAAACCTTTTTCCCGCCTTTTTCCCGAAAACAAATGTTTTCGGGAAAAAGGCGTGATTGTATGTACAATCACGCCTTTTTCCCGAAAACATTTGTAATTACATATATACATATATATGTAATTACAAATGTTTTCGGCCATCTCTTCAAGGATATGGTCACGATGTTAGAATGGAAATAGCTACATTATAAAAATCTTGAGAGCGGTCAAAGAATTCTTACACCACGGCTCTTCGTTATATGATATATAACATCATCGCATTTCAAACAATATGAATATCTAATTCAAAAATAAAATTTTGAATTTGGCAATGATATCGACCATATTATACGTACATACATTGATACATCACGATGCGCAGACGCACGGAGCGCCCACACTCAACAAGCGATGGACACCTAGCAGATATTATATCATTGGCATAATTCCCAGACAGCTTATTGAAAGTTTCGTGGCCGGATGTAGGTGTGGTCGACCATTTATATAAAAAAATGAACATGCATTTCTTTGTGTGACTAGGTTAACATTTAACTGACACAAATATAGGTCACGATCATGGTACAATAAAATCATGAGTACTAGACAACGATATACATACTTATATAGATAAATATGCACATAACTCGGTTACAAACATTTGTGCTTATTATACAGTTTGCCCCGGTGGATTTGAACCCGGGACTCGTTGACACAGAAAGCATGTTACTGCCACTGTGCCAATCTGTCGTGAAATAGTTTAATGCCCATATTTATGCATACATTTTTCTTGTAAAACAACATAGCTTAAGCATATGCTTATGGATATGAGTGTATGTATATGTGTATGTGTGTGTATATGGTTTTTATGAATGTGTGTCTGTGTGTATGTGTGTGTGTATGTGAATGTGAGTGTGTGTGTGTGTGTGTGAGTGTGTGTGTTTGTGTGTGTGTGATCATTTTTTTGTTTGTTCCGTAAAAATAAATAAAATAAAATTGTGCTTATTTAATTAATCTGTATATCACGCCTCCCACTGATGTTGTTAAACGTATTGAAAGAGTGAGGGACTGGCTGAAAATCAGCGCTGAACAGACGCGAATCTGGTCAGCATACGCTGAGCTGTCACCTGTTGTCTGCAGTGATAATGTGCAGCTACAACAAGGTCAGTATTTGACATCTGGCAACGCTACGAGCGCGGCAGACTCTCTCAATCCGATTCCACGTGTATCACTCTGAAATAACTCGTGAGATAATGTAAACAAACGTTATCTGAATAGTTTGTAGCTTGCCCACGCACGCTGGGGTGGTCGAGAGCGGGCATGAGTTGCTAAAAAAAAGAAACGGTCAAGTGTGAGAGCGCCATTAAAATTAATATTAATCGGCTGCGCAATTTAAAAGTGCTTTCAATAAAATTTTATAAGAAAATGCAAAAACTGTTTTTGGACCGCTGTTTCTATCTGGCACGCCTGCAAGAAAAATGTTGTATGTTGGTTTTTATTCGTCACAGAACTACGGGAGTCGGTGCATTTAATAGAGTTTTACTTGGTTAATCCAAAAATGTAATAAATTCATACATACGTACACTCACGCCGGCATCCCATAAGGGTAGGCAGAGACCACAGTTTGCCACATACTACGAT